>CAJVPQ010000117.1:0-39005 GCA_910591825.1 Funneliformis caledonium
AAAATATTAATTTTTAAATAAATTATTTTAAAAATATTTAAAATTATTATAAATAATTTTAATTATTAAATAAAATTCCAGGCAAATTTGCCTGCAAAACACTTGAAGGGATAGTATTTTAGATAAAATTTATATTTGCATATTAAAATAATTATTTGATCATTTATAATTAATATTTTATAACAATAATCACAATTATTTAATAAGAAAAGAAATAATGTACTATATTCAGTCAGCATATTTGTTATAATTATTTTATCTAAAGTAGAAAAAATATATGAAGTAGATAAGTCTTTTTTCATCAGTTTAATGAAGATGATTTGATTATTAATTAAAATAATTTCTTCATTTTTTTTTATAAATTTCTTGAAATTATAAAATAAGAAAAATACAAGTTTTAATAATCAAAAATTTCAGATTTCATGGTAAATATTAATATTTTTTAATAATTAAAAACATTTTATAGAATGTAGAATATTTTTAAAAATCTAAAAAATACTTTAAAAGAAATATTTTTAGAATAATTTCTTTTAAAAAAAATATTTCTGTAATGATTCCTTTTGAGAGAAATATTTCTATATAATTCCTTTTAAGAAAAATATTTTTAGAATAATTCTCTTTAAAAGAAATATTTTCAAAATAATTCTCTTTAAGAGAAATATTTCTGAAATGATTTTCTACAAAAGAAATATTTCCATAATGATTTCTATTAAGAGAAATTTTTCTGGAATAATTTTTTTCAAGAAAAATATTTATAAAATAATTTCTTTTGTGAAAAATATTTCTAAAGGTATTTTTCAAAAAAAAATCATTTTTAAAGTAATTTTCTTGAAAGAAATCATCTTTATGACTTTTCTTTTGAAGAAATCACATTCAGAGATATTTTTTTGATGGAAAATTTGAAGAAAAATACCTTTAATGTGATTTTTCAAAGATTTATACTTCTGAAAGCATTTTTCTTAAAGAAAATTACTTTTAAGGTATTTTTTTAAAAAAAAATACTTCTAAAAACATTTTTTTTGAAAAAATTAATCACTATTCCTTAATTTGTCAGGATCTGCAGGCAAATTTGCTTGCATAATTTCTGAATTTCACGTCTCATTTATTTTTTTGAATTTCTTAAATAATTTGATAAATTTTTTTATTTTCGTATAGCCTACTTTATGAACTTAAGTTTAAATCATTATTTATATTTTTTTTATGATTTTAATATTATTATATTATTAATTAAATTTTATAATTTTTCATTTTTTGAATTTTCAAAAAATTTTTTCAATTTACCTTTAACGATCATTTTAAATATTCACTGCAGCTATATATATGTTAGACTAAAATTGTAATATTTGATATATTTTACAACTTTTATTATTACAAAAAAAAAATTTTAAAAATATAAATATAACAGTTATTATTAAGAAAAAATGATTATTTATTCAATACAAGTATGAAAATCTTTAAAACAATTTGGTCTAGATTTATTACAACATAATACTATACCGCAGCTAGAACACCAAATTTGAGATTAAGGTGGATTTTATTGAGATGACAAATTATTTTTTCTAAAAAGATATCAGCACCATAAGCATCCATCCCTTTTATCACTATATTCAGAATAATAATCATTACCAATAAATCTGCATGCTGGTAATCCAAATTTTGAAGCAACCTAAACTTTTTTTTTATTATCTACTATTTCATTTCCTTCATCATTGTGGAATTTTCTTTTTAATGAAATATCTAAAGTATCTTCAATTAGATTTTGAATTAATAATAATCTAAATGCTTTATAGTCATTTGTAATATTTAATTTTTTGCAAATTAAATATGAATTGATGATCGCGGTATCTAGTAACTAAAAAAATAAAGGAATCCATATTCTAAAAACAGCTAATTGCGTGAAATAATAGCTTCTTAATTGATCTGCAATATCTACTTCTCCCATTTTATGATTGTAATCATCAATTACTAATGGAATAGGTAGAATTTTTCGAATGTTATTTCTAAAAACAGATTTGACTTTATTGCTGTTGGTACTTGTTTCACGTGGTTTTCTACGCTCTCTTTCAATTTTAGAATTTTCTTCATCAATCATATGTATTGTTGTTAACATCATTACTAGTCCATTATCGATCCATAATAAAACTAACACATTCTCTATTGTCACACCGATTAAATGATCCTATTTCAAATTTTTTTTTTCCTTTTCTTTTTTTAAAATTAAAGGAAAATTTGCAGTATTTGTTCTTACTATTCCACAAGCTCCAAAACCCTTATTACGAAGAAAATTAAATAAAGTTACACTTGAGAAATAGTTATCTATATAAATATTAAAAGCATGCCTTGATGGTAATTGTTTAACTAAATGATATACTTCACAACCAGTTCTATTAACATTCGGGATTAGATCAACATTAGATTTCTTAATATGAGACATAAACATAAATATATATGTGTAACCTGATTCACTTAATGACAAAATTTTATATTCTTCGAGAGTGAATTTATTTTTGATACGAAAAGTATATGCACTTCGTCCTAAGAATCGTACAATCATTTCATCGATAGAGACATCTGATGCTGGTAGATAAAGTTACTTTGAAATATCTTTAATATGTGACACAAATGGATCAACTTTTGAAAACCAATCAGGAAGTAACTTTGTACAATTTGAAATATGTAAATAGCGTTTTATCTAAAAAAATAATTTATTATTTATTTAATTTTATTATTAAAAAAAATAATTATTATTAAACTTATTTGTTGAAATTGGAATAATGACATCATTTTAGTAAGTTCATGTGAAGGATAAAAACTATCATTTATCTAATAATCATTAATTGTTAGAAATTTAAATATTCCCATGTATATAACAAGTGCTAACCATATTTTTAATTCATTAATGGTCAAATTAATCTAATTTCTACCTTCTTCACGTTGGTTAGTACCTTGCTTTGCCCCTTGAACTGCAGTATAAATGTTTGTATTTTTAACAATAATATTTAATTGTTTTTCAGAAAAAAATAAACTAAAAATTAAGTAAGGAATAGGATTTTTGATAAAATTTAATTCATTGGGAATAATAGATGAAGCATCATGTAAACGATAAGTATGTTAAAAGAGTAAAAATTCTAATAATGATTTACAAGTTATTTCAGATTTTTTTTGCTTTTATTTTTGTTATTATTTTTATTAGTATTTTCAATTAATTCATCTAAATTTTCTTCTAAATATTCTAAATCTCATTCACAAGTAAAATGACAAATATAAATTTCATCATTTAATAAGAACTCACTTAATGAATTGGATGAGTTAGACATTGTTTAAAAAAAAAGTTCATATTTTGTAATTAAATTTGTCTTTTAGATTTTTTAAAAGATTTGGCTTTATAGTTTCATATGATTTCATATGATTTTTATAAAAAAAGAATTTTAATTTCTAAATTAACTTGCTTGTCTAACAATTTTATCTAAAAAATTCACAGGCAAATTTGCCTGTCCAACAATTATGCATTTTGCCGATCTTAAAATTCGCAGGCAAATTTGCCTGCTTGACAATTTAATGTATTTGCTAATCTTTTCTTAAATTTTCACAGGTAAATTTGCTTATTTAATATTTTGCTGATCTTAAAATTAGCAGGCAAATTTACCTGTCCAATAATTTATGCATTTAAAAAAAAATTAAAGTTCGCAGGCAAATTTGCCTGTCCGACAATCTAAGGGATAATCTATCTCTTAAAGAAAATCATTTTAGTAATTTTTTTAAATTTTTTACCAATGTTGAATAAATAAAAAAGCTTGTAATTAAAGTATTAATTTGAATAATTTTTCTAAAATTATTTATTATTTTAATTTTAAAAAAATCTATTACAAATTTTATTATATCATAAAACAATCAAGATATCCAATTAAATGTTAATTTAACAATAAATAAGAAGAATCTTTAACAAATTTATCAATATTTTAAATTAGATTCTTTAATACATTATTAAAATTGCAATTATTATAAGTTAGTATATTTTTTTTATTTATATTTGAGTTAAAAATTAGTTAATTTTAATTAAATTTTATTATATAATAGCAAAAACTTTAATGATAAAGCTACTTCAGTATTATAGAAATATATGAGAAATAATTATTAAAGTATTATTGAAAGTGAATTAATAATATAAATAAAAGTTTTTATTACAAGAATTTACAAAAAAATTATTTAAGTGAATAGTAATTAAAAATCAATAATTTGTAATTATTGAAGATAAAATTTAAAGATATATTATTTTTTTTAAAATTTGATTTAATGATATTATCAGCAAATACTTTATAATATAATTTAAATGTATTTTTTACACAAATAAAAGAAAATATTTATCAAATATTATAGATAATTAATTTTATTAATAATTAATAATTATAATTAAATATTAATATATATATTAAAATAATTATAAGAAATAACTAGTTTATTTTTATTTATAATTAATGGTTGAACAAATAAAATTTAACTTTCTTTTCTTGAAATTTTAATATATAATGATGGTAAATGCAAAATATTAATTTAGATTTTTGTCAATTATTAGATTCATATTCTGAAAATTTTAATAAATAAATTTTTAGAAGTTTATAAAATTTTAAACTTTTAGCTAAGGTATATAAATTAATTAAAAAGTAATTTTTATATTTATATTTTAATAATTTTATATTTTAATTTTAGATTTTAATAATTATATAATAATATATCAAATATAAATAAAATATTAAAAAAAATTTCTTTAAATTTAAGTGAATAAAATATTAAGTTTAATCTATATTATCAACATATAAGATGTCTTATATGCAGTATATTATTAATATAAGTGTATAAAAAGTATTTAAAAACCTTCATGTATTAGATTTAAATAATAAAAGTATTTTAAATAAAGAAATAAAAACTAATAAACAGATAAAAAATATTATATATAAAGAAAGTTTTTTTATTTTAATAAAAAGTAATTTTAAATTAATTTTTATTAATAATAATTAAATTATTTAATATATAATTTAGTTTAGAAAATTAATAGTAAAAATTTGTGCTTCACTTTAATGATGTAAAAGATTTTCAACAATGTATTGCATTAAACTTTAATAATTAGAATTAATAATAAATATTAAAACTTATTAAAATTTTACAAAAATAATATTAGCAAGAGCTATTTTACTTAAAAATACTTTTTATAATATAATATCATCTAATAAAAATTTTAATATATATTTTTTTAGATGATAAATAAAATTGTATTAAAAACATATAAGAATTTTTATAGGTTTGTTAATTTATTAATAAAGAATGTTTAATTTGTGATCTGTGTAATAATCAGAAAAAATTATCAATTTTAATTAATATCGATCAGGAATAAGAACATATATTATTTTATATAATAAACAAAAAAATGTAAGAATCTCTTTCGCGTTATCTAATACAACTATGTAAACTCTTTCGCATTACTCTTTACTATTATCTAAATATGACAAAAGATAAAAATTATGATGTTTATTTAGTTTCAGTGGAAAATATTAATTCAGAATTATACTTTGAACCTTTTTCACACGAATGGTGAATAGTTTGCAATCAAAAAATGAAATTTTTGGTTCCTATTCGTTTACATATAAAGGTAATAACTCTTTTAAATAGACATGACTTTATTTTAACAGTTGTAAAGGTAATAAAGAACATTCTGAACAGCCAGGATATATTTGCACTTGTGAATCTTTTTATACTATGGAGCCAAGTAATTCTAGTAACAATGTGATATCTACAGTTTATCAACAGTTGTTTTATACTAAAACAAGATTTTCAGGTCCTATGATAATGGGATTTAACAAGTCAGCTATTTGCAAAAAATTATTGGAAGGAGTTTTATTTCATCTATATTTTATTAATCTTGAGCTGATACACGTTTTTGTATTTAGAATTGCAAGATCTGAAAATGATCAATGAAAATATGTTAGAATTAGTTTTAAGTCAAGTCTTTTGTTTCAATTAGCAAAGCAGCATTCTTTATTTCTTTAAGAATTCAATGAAAATATATGTAGAGTAACTATAATATATAAAACAAAAGTTAAAAAAATATATGTGAAAGCATGCCTGATCTTATGTGGAAAAAATTTTTAGTGAGCAAGGAACAAAAATTGCCAAATTAAAGACATTTATTGGAAGAGCGTTATTTAAAATTAAAAGTACTATAATACAACGATTAATTCAAGCTATAAAAATTCCTTCTTATTCATTAAGCAATTGTAATAATGATGTACTTATAGAACAAGTTTTTTTTTACCATCTCAAGCGGTGAACTATCAGTAATATTGATTGGCATAAGTTTTTAAGCAAATAGTAAAAACAGGAAACAATAATTGAACTTTATAGTAATCTAAAACAATTATATCCTATAAATTATAAATTTAATGAGCGTGAATTAAATACATAGAGAATAATGCTTCGCAATATAGGATGTTATGATATAACACCATTTTCAAAGTAAGATTCAAAGGTAAGAATAAAATAATAATTATTTTTTAAAAAAATATTTTCTAACTATACAATTTATTACAGTATGAATTTTGAACAAGATCATTAAATCCCAATATCAAAAAAGTGCATTAAAATAGCTATATGAACTTGGTTTATTGATATCACAACCAATAAACTCCTATGATGCATCTAATACATTTTGGGATTGCTTTCAAAAAAGTCTAACAATCAATAAAAAAGGAGATAATGAAAAACAAAGAATATTGTTCATAATCGCAAATAATTTCAAATATAAAAATCTTCAGAAGCAATTATCAGTATATATTAATAAAGTAGTTGATTTTGATTTTCATTTTGCTAAATTATTCTACATTAGGTTTCAAATGATTTGATATCAAAAGCACGTATTCATTGTCATCTTAATGGGCCTGGTGGTTCTCCAATGAAAAAACCTTCTTTTACACGTGAAAGGCTGTCTAGTAAAAAATTGCATGAATTTGAAAATTTTATTAATGACAAAGCGTATGTAATTATGAACTCATATAAAACAGATAGTTAAACTGATGTATCAGTCAAATACTTTTGTGATACCAAGCAAGCACTTTAGGAAAAATTTCATGCTGAATTTTCTAATGGAGTTTATCATATAACCTTTATGATAAAACTACAAGAAAATGAATACATATATCAAAAAGATTTAGGCAGACTGTGTTCAACTTGTAGCCAATATGGATATGAGATATTTGAAGATATTAGAAAACTTATTGAAAATAAGTTTATGGATGACATAAAAAAGGTATTTAGCTAATAAAATTCTGTTTTTAAAGATACTGTATATTTCTGAAAACAAGCACCCTGTAACACACTCCTTTTATAGTAATTTATTTATTTGTCACATAGAATTTATTATATTATTTGTCACGTATATACTAATAAATTCATATATATCACGTGGTGTTTATTTTTAAAGGAATACGGTAATTTGCTTAAACATATTATTTTATTTATTTAGAAACAATTTCTTGATGAGTTGGAAAGATTATAACGATTTTTGAAGCGAAATTATGAAAAAAATCTGATTGTTGATAATAAAGGAATAATAAAGCATAATCCTTGTATTAGTTATTGTTTACTATAGGTATTTGGAATTTGTACAGAATATATATATGCATCTCAAGAATGTACTGAATTATTTATCTTCTTTAAACATCTTAAAAATCAGTTTTCTACAGATTTGCATGAAGATCTTGATAAATATTAAAACCATTTATTATATTATTTTGCTCATCAAGCCTATAAAGTTTATTTAAATGCTTAATTCAATATTAATCTACTGGATTTAGATGAGAATGGTGCTGTATTAATTGTTGACTATAAAATGAAAATACTTTCAAAAAGTGCTAGAGAAACAAAAGCTGAATTTTTTGGAAAAAAAAGTTAGACGTTACATACAATTATTATGTATACAAAAAAGCCAGGATATCAAGAGCTTGATGTTTATGCTTATGATCATTAGTCTATGGATGTACACTAGAACTCTTAGTTTATAGCTTCATCACTCTATACCGTAATTAAATCACTAGAAAATAAGCTGAAGTAAATCACAATTATTTCAGATAATGGTCCTTACTACTACAATTCTGATCTAATGATAATTTTAAGAAATTGATTAGAATGGTACCGAATAGATGTAAAAAAATGGATATTCCTGAAAGCAGATGAAGTAAAAATAATCATTGACAGTCATCATACACAGGTACTAATAATAAAAAGAAAATAAAATAAAAAATATAATTTACTTACATAATGAGTATTGATATTTTAGATTACCTATGCAATAAAACGTCAAGTACGTCTTAGATTAGATATAATAGAGGATACTGATATTGAAGCTGCAATTAGAAATATTTATGGAACATCTGTTGTACATTTGGAATTAAATCAAATAAAAGGTGAATTTTAATTAAATAAAATAACCAAAGAATTATATTATCTGATTTTGACTTACTTTAGATCAAAATAAGAAAAAAAATACTCTTCCTGGTAATTCTAATTTACTTGAATAGACTTGGCCAAGAGAAGAATCAATGGTAGGCTATATTCTTTATCGAGAGATTCCTAATGTTGGAAAATAGATAAAATTTTCACCAGCACAAATAGTTAATTTGTAGAAAAAACAATTTGTAATTCCCAAACCTATGATTTCAACTTATACAATTCTCAAAAATAAATGGATAGTCACTATGCCAAATTTATCAGGTGTATTACCTCTTCAGTTAGTCAGCTTTCATGAATATTATTTAACCTACATTTTGCCTCTGATCTAGGTATTGATTCTAAAAGATTAACAAGAGAACAATTATTATCTGAATTGAAAAAACAAAATATCAATGTTATCAATACTGCTAATGCTAAAAGAGATGAACTGATTAGAGAATTAGAACTGACCTTGATTAATGAAACAGAAATAATACAATATGGTAAGAAAAGAATTTTATAAGAAATATTGAAACAAAATGCTAATTATTGTTTGTTTTTGAAAAAGATTCTGAAAATCCAGCAAATCAAAATATTATATGGTATGTATACTTTTTTTAAATGCATATTAGTTATTTACTAATTAGAAACTTACCTATTCAATAGAAATTTCTTTCACAAGTTTCCTTTGGAGTCTAGATAGGTATTAAAAAGTAAGCAAAAATATGGTAAAAAAAGAGGTGAAAAACGTATATCTAAAAGAGTATGGAAACTTTTAGAAAAATATTTTTTGGAAGGAAATGTTGATAAAAGTAAAAGATTTATCACTACTACTATGTTAGAAAATCTCAGAAGAAAAGTTAAAGAAGAGTTAAATGAAGAAGAAATTCCAAAACTACAAACTATTCAAGGTTGGATATCCCGTTATTCAGCATAATATTGCCAAAAAATGGCAGAAATGTCTTTAATATGTTAGGAGGTGTATCAAGCTTATAATAAAAATAAATAAAATAAATAATAAAATAATAAAATAAATATGAAATAATAATATAAAAATGGTTTTATAAAAGAATATATAAAAATATTATAAAAAATTATAAAATCTTAGTTTAGTTATTGTTGAAATTGCAAGTTTACATTAGCTTAGAATCTGCCTTTCCCTTAAATTAAAGTCATTGAAAATATTATTAAAGCATTGATAAATAGAAATTAGATAATGTTATGTCATAATGATGATAATTGGCTAATAAATTGGTCATGTAACTATAGGTCAGGTGATTTTTTAATAATATATCAAAAAATGAAATAATTTCATTTAGACTAAATAATCTATAAAAATTCTCTCGATTTAGTATAGTAATTTTTTCTGATTATTACACAGATTACAAATTAAATTTATTTTAAATATTTAACAAATATTTTTTTATTTAGCTTTTTAAATAAGATTAGATTTTATTACTAATCAATTATATCCTATATTTTTATATAGTTTTTGAAGATATAATTAATAACAATATTAATAAATTGAAAAATTAAATATGCAGCTAAATTAATAAAGAAATTAACAGATTGAATTAATTATATTATTACTATAGATTAGTTATTTATAAACTTAAATAAATAAATTATATATATTTTATTATTAATTATTATTATAGTAATAGATTTATGATTAAAATTACAATATTATGAAACTAATAATTAGAAAGATATTATATTAATAAAGTCAAAAATATTATAATAATTATTTAAGAAAAAAATATAAAAATATTACAGATGCTAATCTTTTTTCTGATAATTTAAAAGATGATATTCTTAATTATATATTTAAAAAAAGAAAAATATATCATAAATATGAGCTTAAATTTTATCTTAAAAAGCTACTTATATTAAATAAAATAGATATTTTATTATAGTGAAAAGTAAGTATAATATTTAAATATTATTATAATAATATATTTTTATATTTAATTAATTTATTAATTTATAAATATTATTATAAAGCTTTATGAAAATAAATATCCAAATCTTCTAAAATAATTAAAGTTTACTTAGCTATTTTAAGTTAATATATATTATTTTATAATTTATAATTACTTATATAAATTTTATTATTTTTTTTTAGTTACAAATACAGTAATAGAAAGAATATTTTTAGGCAAAATAGATTTAGTAATTTAAAAAAAGATGTAATTTGAAAAGTAAAATAATTAATAAATGTATACAGTCAACTCTTGATATAGTAAACTCTTGATATAACAAATTTTTTGAATAAATATAATAAAAATACTCTTGTTATAGCAAATTGGCCAATTAAATCTCTTAAAATCTTCACTATAGCCTTATAGGAAAGTTGAGGTCTAGAACATAGAGTTCGTTATAACAAGAATTGACTGTATATCTTAAAAGATAATAAAGATTATTATAAAGAAAAAAAATTATTTTATTTTTAAATTATAATTTAGTTTAGTTTTTTATTTTATATAAACAAATTAAAAAAATTTAGTTTTTTAAGTTTTATAAAAGTTTTTTATATCTATTTTTTTTTTTAAAAAATTTTTTAACTTTTTATAATTATTCTTTTTGCAAATTAAAAATAAAGATAAATTCATTTATTAATATAAATTTAATAGCATAATATTAATAAAATTAAAAATTTTTTACTGGAATAAAGAAAATAATACCAGATGTATTTTTTAAGAAAATCGCATTAGAAGTAAATTTTTTTAAGAAATTATTTTAGAAATAAAATTCTTATAAGGTAGTGAAATAATTCAGATTATCTGCGGATAAAATTATTCATCTGTCAATTAAAAAAATTATCTAAATAATAATTATATATTCGCTGAAAACTAAATAAATAATTTACAAATTATAAGCTAAATATCTGTGAATGATCAATAGATAGTAATAAATCTGCAAATATTCACATATTTATAGATAAACTTAATTATATCCAGTCTTTTTCTAAAAAATTATATACATATTTATATTTTATATATTTATTATTTTCTATTATTATTTATTTTATTATAATTTTATTATAATTAAAGATAGCGCTGCAACTGGTTACAACTAGTGACAAATTAGCATCACATAGTTGCAACTAGTTGCAGTACTATCTTTAATTATAATTATACATAAAACTAAAATTAAAATCCAAAAGTTAAAATATTTTGACTTTAAGATCATAGTCGAAATTAAAAGTTAAAATTAATTATAAGAGTCAAAATGGTTAAAATAACGATCATTTTTGAATATGATAATCAATTTTATATTTAAAACATATTATTACACAAAATATATAAGTGTAATAATGAAAATTACCAAAAAATAATTTGTATAAATAGGTATCACTATAAAAAGAAATAATTTGTATAGCTATATATACATTTGACATAAATGGTAATGAATAAGAAGATATGATCTTTTGTGAGGTGATTGGGTTTCTTTTTTTTTGACTTTTAATAATGTAATATTGCTATGAGTTTTATTAATAATTTTAAATGTATTAATTAATAAAATAAAAAGAATACAAATAAAAAATCTAAACTAAAAATACAGCTACCTCTCATGATTCTATTTCAAACCTGTTTGAGTTAACTTATCACCAGTTATCCTCCTCTAAGATGACTACTAGAACCATTTCTAATGAGCAACCTATTAACAAAAAAAGCTAGTAAAGGTATTAATATTATAATGTTTTTTTTTTAATAATCTATTAATCTTCTAATCAACAAAAATAAACAACCTCTAGAACATACAAACCTAAGATTAATTTTTGAAAAAAAAAGTTAAAAAAGACAACTGATTCTAATAAGTTTCTAGTTAAGTTGCTTGATTAATTTATGGTTATTTTCTAGTTATAGCAATCTTTTAGTATAAAAGCGTCTATATTATTAAGTTCTGTTAGAGGTTTTTTGGTATTCTCAAACTTCTATATTAAGATATTTATCAATTCAGATTATAGCTATCGACAGGCATTACATAACATAGTTGAAAAAATCAGAAAATTTCACTAAGATCAACAGGCTCTATGACGTTAGAAATCTTTAAAAGAATATTATTATTTATGAAGATAATTGGATAATTATTATATGAGATTTGTTTATGCTTAAAGTTGTATCAATCCTGATCATTATTTCAGATACTTCTTGATGCTCACTTTTTGTAGGTAAAAAAGAAAAAGGAAAATAAATGAGAAAAATATTTAAGAGAAATAACAAAAAAATAATTTAACAATACCACCATTTGAATTAATAATGAAATATTTTTTGGATGAAGATATGAAGAATAAAGAAAGGAAAAATTTTGAAAAGAGAAGTTTTATTTTTTACTTGCAGTCTAAGCCTTAATCATCTTTGAATACACACATTTTTTACGTAAAAATTTTTAAACAAAATCCAATGAGAAAGAGCTTTTTAGTGATTAATTTCTTTACATCTTACTATATCCAGTTAGACTTCTAATAAATTTTATTTATTTCTTTAATTCTGCTAAAATTTACCTATTTTATTTCTATTATATTATTTCAGTATAAATTAATTAATCAATAATAAAATTTCCTTTTTAGAAGATTTATAATAACTTAGTACAGCTTGAGCACTCTAGTCGTATTAAATCCTAAATAAAGTGACCAAATTTCTTTAATCAATTTTCATATGATTTTCATGTGATATTCAGTTTAAATTATAAAATTAGCATAATTTTAGCCAGCATTAAAAATATATTTACAGTGCTATACACGTAATTATTTTATTAAGAAAATTGTTTAAAATTAAATATGAAACAATGTATTTAGTATTACCTTATATCTTTTATAATGTTTAACTGTATATTCTGCTTGTTTTGCATTTATCCTTTTTGGTATGCATTCATATATCTATATGATTTTCTTGCAAATGCTCTAATATGAGATAATGGAATTTGATCTAAAGTAATTAGCACAACCTATTGTAAACCAATCCAAGTATAATCATAATTTTTACGAGAATATTTTTTGAATGCTCATAAATACACTTCAATAAAATTCAATTCAGAATGAAATTTTGAATAAAAATTACCTTATAATTTCATTCTTCAATAACTTCTTGAATCATTTCTTTTTAAGTAAGAAAATCAGATTGATTTTCAAGAATATGTCACATGCAATATTGAATACTTTGAGATTTATTATTATGGCAATATTCTATTAAGTCTGGTCTCATTAATTGATGTTTTTCTAAGACTTGTTTCATACCCTTTGGCTTTCTCTAAAGTGTTAGATCCAAATGATTGTTAGAAAAATTCATATATTGAACTTATCTATTAAATATTGTATTTCTCATTTTAGGTTGCTTTTCACTAAGATTTATATTTATACATGATATAACTAGTGCATTAGATATAAAACTATCATGTAATATAAAATTATCAAATACAAATACACTAATAGCATTTGAATGAGTTGCTTTAAATATGAGAATTGTACATTTAATAATCTTAAATATTAATTAATAAAAAATATTATTAATAATAAAATTAATTAAAAAAATAATTATTTACCTGTTCAACTAATTTTTCAACAGTTTACCAACTATCATAATTTTTTTCAGGATTCATTATAATTCGGATTTCATGTGAAATTTTAATTTTAACTTCAGAAAGTTTTTGTTTCTCATTTAATTATAATTGACCAATTGTTTCATAAATAAAATCATTTATATGAATAGCACATCCTTGCCTTTTTTTTTTACAAAGACTGTTTATTATCAGGAGCCTATCTAGAATTTTTTTTGTTATTAGAATGAAAGGTAGTTGTATTATGGATAACAAAAATATGAATTCATTTATCTGATTGCAAATCAGGATTAATTTGAATTTCCAAATTATCATTTTCAAAATCGGCATTAATTTCTGATAACTTTATAATTTAAAAAATAAATAAAATATGATTTGATCAATATTACATGATTGGCATACTTATATTTTCACTTTTTTTAAAAGATTTTCTAATATTCTACTATATCTTCATATTCATAACCATCTACATAATCACCTTTTTGATATTTTTTATAATAATAATCCATTTTCTTAAGCCAGTTTCTTATAGTAATTTCGTTTACAATTATAAATAATAATTAATATTATTTAATAATTAAAATAAACAGTAAAAACTAAATATCTAATTGTTGTTTTTATTTCAATTTCAAGTGATAGAAAAATAGTATTTGTAACATAATTCACAAAATCAATAACATAAAATTCAAATTTTTTTCTCGCAAGTAAGAAGTAACTTGCATTTAAATATCTTTATTATCAAGTAAGCTTTTTATCTTATAATGTTTACCCGCTTAGAAAATAGAATAGTTTCTCTATTTTGTAGTATACAGCTCTATAAACAAAGATATCAGGCAAATTAAGATCCTTTTTTAAGCTATCAAGTAATATTAAGACTGGCTTTCAATTTAGAATTTTAAAATATAAGAAGTCACATATATTATAATATAGTAGTTAATCTTAATTTATAGCCCTTATCTAAATTTTTTTCTTTTAGTTGTATTTCAAAAGAGGTAATAACTTGTTGAAAATTATGAATTAAATCATCATTATTATCAGATTCTTCATCACTTATTTCATTATTTTTGTTAGATTTTGTAATAAAAAAAAATGATTTATAGTTTAACCATTTTTTTCAGTATTTTTCTTTACTTAGATACAATGTCTTCATATAGTCCTTGCAGAATTTTCTGTATAAGTTGATTTACAGGTTAGTGAGATGTAATTTTACATTTGAGTCATTAAAATTTAAAATAAATTTTCTTGATTACTGTCTAAATCATCATCTCTCCATATAATTTCATTATCACTATCCACATCACAAATATTTTCTCATAAACTTTTCTCATTAACTTCTGTATTAATATTTGTTTTAAATATTTTGATATATTTGTTATATTTTTTTTCTACAAGTTTATTTATATGTTTTTTCTTTTTAAAACCCCAGACATAAAAACTTTATTATTCAAAATAGTAATGTGAAAAAAATTACATGTGATTGTATATGTATCATTCAATTTATATTTATATTGATTACTAATAATTTTACTGAATCTTATAATAAAAATTTTAATGTTGAAAAACATTAGAAATTAAATTTTAACCAAAAAATGTGGTGGTCAAATTGAGCATATTTATATATTTTACATATAAATTTTTACTAAAATAAAATGATCATAACTTTTATATATTAATCTGATTTGGAAAATTAAATCATACTTTTATAGTTTTTGATCTATACTATTAAGATATGATAAGTTTTAAAATAATATTTCTTTTTTTGAATTTTATAATCATTTAAAAATAGGGTTCAAGACTTGATATGATTAGGGTGCTTAAGCTATATAATACTTATAAAGATTTTTATGAGAATAAAAATTTTCTTTTTTAGATTTGTGTAATATTATATAATTGTAATTCTGGCCAGCTTTATATATTTTAATTTTCACAATTGATTTTGATCTTCATAATATATTTTAATTTTTATAATTAATTTTAATCATTACAATTAATTTCAACTTTTGTAATTAATTTTGATTTTTCAAATTTATTAACAAATAATCAAAATTAATTTTGAATATTTTGACCATCATTATTATTTTGACCATTTTAATTTTAGTTTTATATATAATTTTAACATTATTATTTATTATAACCAAATTCACATACTAGAATTTTTTAATAGGAATGAATATTTTTAACAAATATTGCACTATTCTTTAGTAAAGTATTTTAAAAATAGATTAGAATAATATTATGATCTAAAAAGTCATTGTAATATTTTGAATTTATTATATATAGATATGTAAGAATCAGGCTATTTATAGTGAAATTTTCAAAAAATTATGTTATATGCAGTATTTTAGGCAATTACAATTTTCTTTATAATAAATCTTAAATTTTTATATAATCATTTAAATATATTAGTTCTTATTGTAAGTATTTATATTATGCTTTATTAAATATTAAAATTTAAATATAAGTTATAATAAATTATTGCAAATATCTGTGAATTTTAATTTACAGATTAGTATTAATTTATAAATATCTATTAATATTTGCGAAAAATCTGCAAATAAATTTTACAAATTCATAATATTTAAATGTGATATAGATATTTACATTATCTGAATATTTGTATTATTTATATAGATTATTATTTATAAATCACTTCTCTACTTTAAGAAATTATTTTAAAAGTAAAGTTCTTTAAAAAAATCATTCTAGAAGTAAATTTCTTTAAAAAAATCACTTTGAAAATGAATTTCTTTAAAAAAATTCAGTTTAAGATGCATTTTTCTTTAAAAAATGTTAATAAATATGTTTTTCTTTAATAGAAATATTACTGAATGTATTTTTTTAAAAAAAAATATTACTAAAGTTATTTTTCTTTAAGTAAATGCTATTAAAATAACTTTTTTTTAAAAAAAAATTATCTTTAAATTTATTTTCTTTAAAGAAGAAAATGCAAGCCAATGAGTTGAGCTATGATATGAGCTAAATTATGATATAAGCTAGCTTGTCTAGCTTATAGTTCATTTTATAGTAATTTAAATTAAGCTTAAATAAATTAACTTGTTTAGCTTATAAGCGGCTCAGCTTATGTAGAGCTCTAATTAACTAAATTTAAGTTTAAATCTAATAAAATAAAACTGATTTATGAGAAAAAATATAAGTAAAGTTTTATTAAATAAAATATATTTTAAGATATTAATTAATAAAGTTTAAAATTTTTGGCTCTTATCTAATTTTCTTTAAAATAAAAATATTTTATTCAAATTTAAAGAAAAATAAATGATATATTAATATAAAAATCTTATATATTAATAAATTAAATTTTAAAATAATAATATATTCTTTTTTTTATTAATTTAATTAATTAAAATCAATTATATTATATAGAAATTTGATTTTATTATAATAATAAAATTCAAATAATAATATTATTATATTAATTATTTATATAAATAAAAGTTTAAAATATTATCATATAAAAATTCTTAATTTTAATTTTAATACATTAAATATTTAATTAATTTATTATAATTACTTTAATTTTAATATTAATTTTCTTTTAATTCTATTATTTATTTATTCTTATTAATTTTATTATATCTTATTAATAAATCGTATTAAATATTTTACTTTAAATCAATTTTTTAATTCAATTAGTTTAATTTAGATTATAAATTTAAAATTTCAGATCAGTTTAGATTTGTATATATTTAAACTAAATTAAATATTTAAATTAATCTGAAATTTTTAGATTAAAAAAAAATATAAAATTAATTTAAGTCACTTTTGATTTATAATTTTAAGATATTTTTATTATCAAAAATAATAGAATATAATTTATTTGTTAAAAAGAAGTTAATAATAAATTTTATTAGAAAAAATTAATAATTTGAACTTATAAAAATAATTTTATTTAGAAAAAAGAATTAAAAACTAATAAAAAAAAAAATATTTTTGAAATTTGAAAATGACTTTTATTTGAAATAATTAACAAAATATTAAAAGCAACTTTTATTAGTAAATAATTAATAAATGGTACTTTTATTATTATAAGAAAATTCTTATAAGATGAAAAGCTTCTTTTATATTGGTATTATCATTTAAAAATCTTGAAATATTCTCTGCTTTGGAAATGGTTAAGGTGATACAAAATGAATAAATAGCTATAATTTAATAATTTATTTTGTTTCTGTATTTTTAATTCCACAAACTGGTAAAACCAAATAATATAACGCATATATAAATAAAAAGGTAATAATCTGCATAGTTTTTTAAGGCTTTTTGTTTCACGTAAATAAATGTAATATGATTGGCTAAATTATTTTATCGTCGATCAAGTCGGATGATAGGCGCAGATCACTTAAAAGAAAATCTGAATTTATTATTTAAAATTAAAAGTTTTACATATAATTTGTTTTTTTTTTTTACATATAATGCATTATTTTCTGTATTGGTTTTTCGTTGAAGAGGTTGCAATGTTATGTATAATAATTGAATTTTTCTAATACAGATGTTATAAAAAGAAATCTGTAATATTTACGCGAAAACTTTCCCCGATATAGAGTAATTCAATGTGAGAAAAGTTTTTTTTTTTAAAAAAAAAACAAAATTCCATGTAAATTCTACACACACTGAGTCAAAAGAATTGAAATTGTTTTTACATTAAAAGTACATTTGACAATCTCGACTCATTAATTACGTGTCATTCACTTCAGTTTTGAAATTGGCGTACTTGAGAAAAATTTCACGTAGAGGTGCATTTAGCCTTGTTTGCACGTTATCGTTTACTATATTGTGCTAATAAAGATATGTTTACGAAAAAAGGAGACCTCTTCAATGATTTACAACATGAACGATTCTTATGTTATGATCTCGTGTCTTTAACTATATTATTATACCTCACGGTAGATTTAGTTGTCACGAAAAAAAAATAGAATGTTTCTGTAATTGACTCGTATCAAACGCTTCAAATTTAAGACAATTCACAAATAATACAAATAAAATTTTTTTCTGATATCAAAAAGGTTTGATGCATAAAAATAATGATTCTCATCATTTGAATTAAAAGTACATACGCCGATTATGTAAGAAAATCATTTGCAGTCAACGGTTTTTTTTTAAAAAAAAAAAATATCGTGAGTCCTAATAAGGGTTAGATTACCTTACCTAATATTTTTCCTCAAGAAACCTATTAAAATATTTCAAAAAAAAAAACCAATTTAACTTTCTAACGAGAGAGAAAAGTGACATTGCATTATTTTTTTTTAAAAAAAAAATTAATTTCATCTTTAAATAGTTTTTCCGATCCGGAAAATTATGATTGAATTCTTTCTTTTCTTTTCCATTCCTTCTCGGATTTCATCATTGTAACCTTTTTATTTATTTATTTTTTATCACTTCTATTATAGGAAGGTTCCAAAACCTTTTTTTTTAGGGGTATCACGTTATTTTTTTTTTTTTTTTTGATCATTCTATAAATCGATTTATCAATCAACGAATAGTTTTTTTTTTTTTTTTTTTTTTTTTTTTTTAAAAAAAAAAATTTTTTTTATTTGGAAAAAAAGATAGAAAGATAAAGAGACGAGCTTAGATATATTCAAAAAAACATCCCTTGCTTTGCTTTCCAACGATACGGGATTGCCAACCCATTTATTTTATTTTAATCTTTATCCTTTTTTTCTTTTCCCTTTTTAACGTTCATTGTGTCGGAAAATTCCCAAACCTTAAATTCTTTTTTTCCATTTTCTTTTTAGGTCGTATTTTCTCATAATAAAAATAAACACATACATACAGTGCATTCAGTGCTAATTCTTGGTTCGTTTAAGGTTTACATCCGTTATTTGAACCTAGAGACATCAATACCTTTTAAGAAACAAAAAAGAAAACAAACATGACAAACAAAAGTTCAATTCGTTGTCATCGACGCGTTGATAACGCAGCGACAGCATCAACCATCGCAGATACTTCCTCTCCTTTGTTACATCTATCATCTTCACCATCAATCGTTGAAAAATTAAGTGTAGCAAAAAGGCTGGATGAGCTAAAAACATCAGTAAAAGATCAAGTGCATTTATTAAATAAAGAGAAAGAAAATCCGGTCATTAGAAAATTGTTAGAGAAAATTATTGATCATTACTCTGATCTTAAAACAATTCTGACCTTACCAGAATTACTAGCACCTGCCACTAAATCAAGGGCGAAAGGAACTCCAAGACCTCAAAATGTATATATTTTATTTCGCAAAGATGTCTCAAAGGGGTTATACATGCTAAATCGTAAAAATGACCTAAAAGGTTCATGCATGGGCAGAGTATCGAAGACTGTAAATTATTCCTCTAAAATTGCTGGATTTCTTTGGGGAACGGTGAAAACATCTCAACATGAATATGAATTTTGGATTACATTATGCCAAATCTCTTGTTTAAAACATTCGGAAACATACGAAAATTATGTGTATCGTCCCATTAGGAAGAAACCTAGGGACGTTGACCGGAATAATTTTCAAGCCACTAAACGTCAACAATCTCAAACTATTACAACTTCAAAAACATCTCCTACTACTTTAAATCACCCGCCTCCAACTTCAATTCTTGAATCGGATATGAATGATATTCCATCCTACAATGATTATTCTGTTGAACAAAGTCAAACGATAGGTAAAATTATTTCTTTTTTCAATGCAAGCAAACAATTAAAAAAATTTTCAAGAATTTAAACCTCACTTATTTTTTTTTTTTTTTTAAAAAAGAAATAGATTTTCACGCGTCCGATATGTGTGAAAGACAATCCCCGATTCTGACCAATGAAAGTGCGCTAATTTCAAGACACATTCCGCGTTCGGTACCTGACCAAGGAATGTTAATTAATCAACAACAAGCACAACAGGAACATCATACAATGATCTCGCAAGAAGCCGAGGTTCCAATACCAACTCAGGGAATGACGCCAAATCAACCAAGAAGGCGTAGTAATGCACAATATCCATCTCCCACTGTGATTACTACGGCGCGATTCGAATTCGCACCCGCTGCGCCACAATACGTCGAAACGCACTCTACTTACGCAACTTACGCAGTGAACTCGCGGTTATCACAATTTATTGGTCACTCTGACTTGACGCTATTTCAACCCGATCACCATTTTTCCACGGGGCTAACGCAGCAATGTTACCAACAATTTGCGTATGCGAACACCTTCGCTCCTCCACCACAACAAATGGGAATTCCTTCAACACCAATTGTGACAATAGAATCACAACAAAATACCATTTCGGGAACATCATTTTCAATTCACCAGCAAAATTACTTAGAATCTCCGTCGCCTCAAACGGCTGGTGCTGATCCCCAATTCTGTTACCCATCACATGAAGATTTGGTTTTTCTAAGCCAACTAGACGGTTCGAGAAGCCATCCGTTTTTATTACACCAGTCCGATTCATATGAATTTAGGGAACATTCCTAGTCCATAACACCTACCTGTATATAAAAGCGTGGTTCTCTAGGAGAGAAATGATCAAATTGTAAATATATCTTATTACAAATAAATCACAATTTTAATTGTTTCTAGTTGAAAATTTCTTTTTTTTTTCTCGTGATATTACAAATTTCATTCCATGAACGGCTTAAAATTTTATCGAGCAATGCTCATATCGTGACTTTACATTGTAATAAATAATTTTCCCTAGGATATTTATTTACACGTTAATTCGTGGTAGTAGAATTGCTGCCTCCTTTAACAAATAGTCCGACGGACTTTCTATCTTTAAATCCACCTACAGCGGCAACCCAAATTAAAACAATCACAAGGGTTGTAGCATAACCTATTAAGTAAGATTGTAACACTAATCTTCTTCCCTTGGAAAACATAACCTTGGAATTGAACAAGAAAATTGAGAGGGGAATTCCAATTACAAGTACGTAAATTATTACTAACAAAGGTCCACGAGGGAATTCGATTGCGACCGACGCATATAAAATCCCAAATAAAATCCCTCCTAATATCCACCAGATGATTCCCTTAAGTGAATCCAATCCATCATGTTTTTGTCTACGATACGCAAATAATTGTGCCCAAGTCATTATCAAATATCCCGTCGCGTACGAGTAATACCCAATCTATAAAAGTGGATTACTTTAATATTAAGGACTTTTATTTTTCTAAAAGCAAGATGATAGATTTTTCGGGTACCTACAGCGACTTCATCAATTTCCTGATTTGGTAATAAATCATTTACAATCGCGATTGCCGTCGAATGCATTCCGCAGCCTTTTCAAGGAAATGAAGTTCCAACTTTTTTTTTTTTAAAAAAAAAATTTAACGAATTATAACGTTATTGATGGTGTTGTCCTACCTTGTGCGTAAATCGCTGCGCCTACCAAAAACCAGATGTTTAATAACGATCGTTCCGTTAAACCAAACACTGACAGAAAAAGAAATTTATTTAAGTTAATGAAATCATATAACGTCAATGTTTGAAGTTAATAATGATAAATACGAAATTTTCGACCCTCTTGTGTAGGATCAATAAACACTTCCGAAGTGATCATGATAAAGTAATGCAGAGGAAGTGAAACCGTTGGTTCCAATATCCCTAAAAAAAAAAAAAATTGTTTATCACTGTATTTTTTTTTTTTAAAAAAAAAATCAATTGCTTACGATATAAATCAGCGACAACGCCATGAAAATTTATAAGAACTGGGGTTACGGTGAACAGTAAAGTCCAGATAGGAGTAATACTTAATAAAATGATAATCCTTCTGTCATGACTTCTTTCACTAAGAGATACTTTCCCGACGTGAATTGAATCATCGGATTTGAATCCAAAAAAATTATTTCGTTGTGGTATCTTTTGCGACGACGCAGGTGATGCCATTCTTCAATTATGAACAACAGATTTGACCTTCTTTCTCTGAAGGATCAAATCACTTTTTTCTTTTGTTATATAAATATAAATATAAATATTTGTATCTTTTCCTTTGTCTGGAAAAAAAAAAAAGTTGAAACAATTCAATCACAAAAAAAAAAAAAAATAATACGTTATACTATCTTATCAAAGTGGCAAAAATCACGGAACGGTTGATCTATTAACTTAACTTTTTTTGATGGGCGCTGTTAATTAAATTAATACTTTTCTCCATATTCATCCTTGTCACACAAGACATGGAAAGTAAGTTACATAATTACATAATAAATAATATATTCCAAGAAATAGAAATAAAATTTCATTGTCAACAAACCATTTGCAAATAGGCGCAGTTTGTGGCGCGGCTTTTTAGATGACATATTTATTTATACTTGTCCTTTTACCCGTTAGAACTAGGCTTATATTATAAAGAAGGCGGAGATTTTTTTTATTTAACTGTACAGAATTGGTTTTTTATTTTTATTTTTTTTTGGCTTTGCTTTTTTTGTCAGAAGCATTGTTCAATAAAGCGAAGCGAAATTATATAACGATTGATTGATCATGAAGCCTCAACATTTACATTAAAAAAAAAAAGATATGATATAAATTCTGAAAAGATCCTGGATGCTTTTTTTTTTTTTAAATAAGACGCGTTTATTTATGTGGCAAGTTTACAAGTAATAAGTACACAAAAATACACAAACAAAATGTTGTTAATTAAATTCCTTTCTCCCTCCTTTCAAACACCAAAGGGACCTTGGGTGGCAAAGCTAAAGGTCCCAACATTTTCTTCTTTGCTACACCGCCTTCTTCGGTTCTAACTTTATATTTTAACATGATTTTATGTAAGAATAACTTCATAGTCATGACAGCGTAAAATCTACCAGGACATGCATGACGACCTCCACCAAAGATTACATAACTTTTGTCGATCTTTGTTGCCGATACATTTTGTGAAAGGAATTGAAATGGTTTAAATGATTTTGGATCTGGTCCGTATTGTGATTCGGAAAATAAACAACCTTCGGAAAAATCGTATACCTGTCGACCTAAAAAAAAAAAAAATGGGGTTTTATTTTTTTTTTTTTTTTAAAAAAAGGAATTTCTTTTTTTTTATTACCTTTTGGAATCGTATAGCCGTTTGAAAAGGTATATTGTTTTGCAACAACAGCATGAGGAGTAACAACTAAATAAACCAATAAATATCTATTTTTAACAAAAAAATAAAAAAATTATAGAAAATTATAATACTAAAAATGAATAATTACATATATCACTCGTATGTCGAAGAGATTCCCTGACAAAACTATCCAATTTCTTCATTTTATCAACATCATCAACCGTAAGTTCTTCGTTGGATTCCTTATCGATTTTTAACGCCTCTTCATATAACTCATCCCAATACTCTGGTCTACTCGCATAATCTTTTTTTTTAAAAAAATCGGTTAAGTGAAAGCAAAAAAAATATATATATATATTATCATTAAAACCAACGTTCTTAATACCATATAAAAGGTTGACGGCACTTCTTCCCGTGGTTATTATACCAACGATAATCATAAAAGCTATCAAGTTTGCCAATTTTTGATAATCTACATTTGTCGAGTCAAAATCTGGATTTGACATATAAAATTCTAACAAATCATCCTACCAAATGTTTAAAATTTCATAACTTTAAGTTTTAATGTTCGAAACGAAATAGCAAAATAATTTTTTTTATATGTTTGGTTATTACATGTGGTTGATATAAATCGCCAAGTTCTCGTTTTTGTTGAATTCGTTTCTCGACTACAGGTTTGATACGATTTATGAGAATGTTTTTGTGTTTGGTTATTGGATTAAATCCAATTAAAAATGGTAACCTGAAAATGTTTCAAAAATTTTATTAATAAGGCTGACTGGTCTTCTTTTTATTTTATTTTTTTTTTTAAAAAAAAAAGAAAAGAAAAAGAAATAAAGAGAATATATTTTACGTAATAAAATATCCATGTAATTTGGGATGAATGAAAGAAAGGATTGGAGGGATTGAAAAGACTTTAAAGATTTCATCAGATAAGGTAGCAAAAGTGTGAGTAATATCATCATAATTCGACGCTTCCTGTATTCGATAAAAAGACCATCTCGTTTGAATTTTTTTTTTTTTTTTTTGAAAAAAGAAAAGAAAGCATTTAAAATACTTGCTTCTCCTACGCAAGTATGCGCAGTTGATTTTGCAACGATATGATTCGCTATGTCCCAAACTACTCTATCATTTCTAGGTTCTAACAAAAAAAAAAAAAAAAAAAATCACGTTTTTATTTTTCGACACCTCAATTAATAAATATTCCCTTTTTACTTGCCATTAGATTCTCCGATCCATTTATCAATACCGTACAAAATGTTTTTCTGAATATTATGGATATGGTATTTTAATTTACCGCTAATCTGTTCTCTAACGGTTTTGGCATGAAAATTAAAGTCTAAATCATGATTTAAGATCACGTGCATAGGAAATATCTGATTTTTTTACATTTAAAGGTTATTGTTCAAAATCCGCAACGTATTAAATAATACTAGATAATCCTTGCGTAGAAATACCTCTTCAAGAACTTCAAAAACATCAAAACTTTCATGAGCTCTAAACACTTCTGGTAAATATTGTTGGGATACAACAGTTGTTACCCTTCCAAATACAATAATATTAAAGGGTTCTCCATACTAAACAAAAAAAAAAAATTGCATAAATTCACGTCACATTTTAACATCTTTATACTGCGATTATCTTTTATACCTCTTTTATACATTTCCTAATAAATTTGTCACTATTGAATAGAAAATCGTACGTATGACCAATCACTGGAATGGTATACGGGACAAGTGGAGGTTCATTCTATAAAAAAATAGATTATCATCATTCTAATATTCTATTAGAAAAATATCGAATTTAAAATTGGTTTTGTACCTGGTTGAGTCGAGGTCTTTTAATATATACGAAAATTATTAAACAAAAAGCAAAAGAAAGCAACGTAAACATTTTTTTTTTCTCTCTAAACCTGTAACAAATATTTTTTTTTAATTTTTTTTTTTTTTATTCTATATATATATATCTGATAAAAAAAATTGATTTGGCGTAATTAATCATCATTTTTGATCATTTGCTTTGATCATTTGGTTGGCCTTTTCAGGAAAGTTTCTCAATTGTTTGTACTGCGGAAATTTTCGATGTTTTTACAAATTTGTTTTTTATAAAAATACTAATAATGATTTTTAATAAAAAAAAAAAAGGTAACCTTTTTATTTTTATTTTTAAATATCAAGTGCATGCATTGACTATTACAAAATTAGGCTTAAAAAAACACTTTAGGTTCCGTCACATGTATCATCGGAATTATGTATGTTTAAAATAGCAATAAGCATGTTGCATTGTAACTCAAAATATATATACGATTATTTGATCTCATCTCATATTTATATAAAAATCTAATAAAATTCGTCTTTATTAATTTTAAATTTTGTACAAGAGTTGTTATCGCTGTATAAAGAATTACAGGTTTTGATCTTGAGGAAATTTCGACGATATCGGACCACTATTTCCGGTGAAAGGAGAACATCATGTTTAACAAAGCCAACTTACGAAAACTTGGCCCGGTTCCTGGTTGAATTTTGGGGCAAAAACTTATAGACCCGAATCTGGGTTTGATATGTACCGGGTCGGCACAACGCACTTATTTTCGGCTTATGCAGGTCTCTACTTGTAAGAATGTGTATTCGGGCCTGATTTAAGAAGGCCATATTCTCCTGAATGATGAGCATTTTGATAATCCTGTGGTAGTGGTGCAATGTTTCGAGGGTGATTGCAAACGTTTCAACGATGAGACATGAATGTTGCTGCGTCATTAAAGTTATTCCAACCGTTTCTGTTGCGTCACTAATTCATCTTTTAACAGGGATAAAAATAGCTATTAACAATAAAGGATGAATTATTCGATGTTGGAAATATTATTTTCGCATATTTCGCTTTAAAAATGGCCAATTGACCCCACTTTGTTTTACAAATCATGTTTCGTGAGGTGTTCAAATTGCAACGTCTCCATTCTAAAGCATTCTGATTCTGGACTCAAGGTTCTTGCACTATGTATTAGCTTATTTTTAAGTTCAAGACTGGTGATCTTTAGTTGTCAACTGAAAACAGTTCCTCATTATTAATTCGGTCATTCTAATACACTCAATGAACGCAGAACATCAAACAACAATCAGTAACGTGACTTTTTAATATTATCAAGTGAAATGTTTCAGGTTTCAGGCAAAAAAACCGAAAAACCGAAACCGAAACTCGCCAGTCTTGGCAAAAGTGAAACAATTTTCGCCCATGTCGTATACTACCTTATTTTTATAAATAAAAAAAAATTTGTTATTACATATTTTTATTACTAAAATTTAAATTATAACTAATACATTCAATCATATTTGTAGTAATGAATTAAATTTTTCTTTGAAAACTTTATTTTCCATTTCTAAGAAAACAAAAAAAAAAGAATAAAATAAGTGAAAAAAAAAAACAACACTAAAATAACGAAATATCAAAAAAAAATCTTACTAAAAATATAAATGATCGTTTCATATAATGATCGAATCTCAAAAATTTCCAATACTAGTCGTTCTAACCTGAAATGGTCGTGATAATTACAAAAAAAAACTAAAAATATCCGCTGCATGAATGCTAGCACAAGGTACAAATTTCAAATCGGGCGTTCAACTATTGTTAACCTAATTTATGATATAAAACACATCAAACGCAAGATATAAAATTTCCATGGAAATAAAATGTAACGTTATGATCATTACCCTTTTAATTTGTAAGGGATGTATTAGGGGAACAAGAAAGGAATAACAATATTATTCTTGGGTTATTGTGAAATAAAGGGAATGTTCCTTTTTTTAGTAATGACATGTCCCTGGCAGGATAAAAGCATTATGATGAACCTTAATCGTAAAAGTTGTGTTTAGTTCCACCTCTTGATTGAAAAAATTTTTTTTTTTTTTTTTTTCCTCCCTTTTTTCCTTTTTTTCCTTTTCGTTCTTATTTTTATACATAACCACTTTGATAGTGGTGTGTAATTAATTCTTTATATAATTCTTAAGAAAAAATTTTTTTTTCTCTTTTTTACAAAAAACTTCTCGATATTAAATATGACCGATCAAAACAATATAATACACGATGATGTGATAGAAGAGTTAATTGATAGTAACACACCACCACAATTTTCTTTTTGCATAAATGATGCTGACAATAGGGATACAATAATATCGGACACGAGTAATTCAACTAATGATACGTTAGTTGAAGTACCCGACATAATAATATCGAAGAATCTTTCGTCGATACCGGAAATAATCGCCCTTGATGAAAATGATGTGCCGAAAAAAGTATTTTACGACGAAAGTCTCACCGAAGAACAAATCGCTGAACGTTATAATAGCAGAAGAAAAAAATCGATTTACAAACCAGTACAAAAACCACCATTGATCATCACAACTACTTCATTCTTTCACATTTTCAGATTTGCGACACCATTCGATTATATTTTAATGACCTTGGGAATATTTTTTAGCGTGATGAGCGGTTTATTAATTCCGATCATGACACTATTACTAGGAAACATCTTTGACGTATTCTTGGATAAGGAAAAAGGTTATATAATATCAACTCAAGTCTTTGATCAAAAGATAAACACTCTCATATTATATTTCTCAATGTTGGGAGTGGGATCTTTTGTATTTACCAGTTTGATGATCATGTGTTGGATGTGGACGGGTGAAAGGCAATCAACAAAGATGAAACAAGTTTATTTTAGATCATTATTAAGAATGGATATAGCGTATTTTGAAGGGGATGATGTGACTTCAGGCGAATTGTTAACTGGTGTAAATAAAGATTCCGAAGACATAAAAAACGTTATTTCTGAACAATTAGGGTACTTTATACAATATCTCGTCACGGTCATCAGCACATTCATAGTAGCATTCACTAAAAATGCTATACTTACTCTCGTGATCTTATCCACCATGCCATTGTTATTTCTTATAATAGCTTACACTTCTCGTAAATCTAACCCATTGATAGAACAAGAGCGCGATATATTCGTTCAAGCTGGTAATATATTAGAAAACGCCCTTTCCGCTATTAAAACGATAAGGGCATTTAATGGTGAAGAAAAGGAGGAAAAGAAGCATCATCAAAGCTTACAGGAGGCAAATGACGTGTCGGCAAATTTGGCCTGGATATTTGCTTTACGAACCGGATTATCTCAATTCTTATTATTGTCATTATTCGTGCAAGGTTTTTGGTATGGTGCCATCCTGGTGGCCGATCAAGCTATGGCTCCGGGTGGGGTTTTAAGCGTGTTCTATTCAAGTATGTTGGGATTAAGTGTACTTAAGGGTATCTTACCTAGGTTGGCTACGATTGCGAGGGCAAAACATGCTATCAAATCCATCAATAACTTATTGGAAAAGGGAGCTTTGATGGATCTAGAAGCTTTAAGAGGTTTTAAGTTACCAAAAATTGAAGGAAATATTGAATTTAATCAAGTTAGCTTTTCATATCCGAGTCGTCCTGATACTTGGGTACTTAGGAATCTTGAATTGTACATACCAGCATTTCATACGACGGTGTTTGTAGGTGAAAGTGGTTCCGGTAAATCGACGATAACGCAATTGATTCAAAGATTATACGAACCTGATGATGGTATAATCATGTTAGATGGACGTGAATTGAGGATCTTAAACATTTCTTGGTTGAGGCAGCAAATTGGTGTTGTAAGTCAAGAACCTGTACTGTTTGATGATACAATCTTCGCCAACGTTGCGTATGGTAGATCGGATTATTGGAATACCACGGTAGAGGAAGTTGAAAATGCTTGTAAACTAGCGTGCATACACGATTTTATCATCGAGTTGCCCGAAGGTTATAATACGTCCTTGGGAGATATGGGCAAGAAACTCTCGGGTGGTCAAAGGCAAAGGATCGCAATCGCACGTGCTTTGATTAAAGATCCCGCCATACTCATCTTAGATGAAGCGTCAAGCGCATTGGACATGACCTCTGATTATATGGTACAAGAAGCACTTGAAAATTGTAGAAAGAATAGAACCACCATAGTTGTTACTCACCAACTTAATCACATTAAAGATTCGGATTTAGTTTATGTTCTACATGAAGGTGAAGTTGTTGAATCGGGAACAAAATCAAAATTGTTAGATATTAAAGATGGATATTATAATAAACTTGCGGTCGAACATTCTTCGAACCCAAAACGTCGTACTCCTGAATTAAATAGCATTAATGAACGATTAAGAACACAGAACACGTTGCAAATTGACACTAAAATTGCCAAATTGGTTTCGCCAGATTTCTTGACGGTTGGTTCATCACCATCACCGACCGCTACTTCTTTGTCTCGCGCCGCTTCTTTGAGTCGGGCCACTTCTTTGAGTCGGGCCACTTCTTTGAGTCGGGCCACTTCTTTGAGTCGCGCCACTTCTTTGAGTCGAGCCACTTCTTTGAGTCGCGCCACTTCTTTGACTTGGAGACAATCCACTATTGAAGAACATATGTTTACGGATATGTTACAAGGTACCGCCAACGCTGCAGTTTACAAAAGGCATGGGCAAGATGATGGTTCTTCGATACTTGATATACTTAATTATTATGAGAACACCGATGACTACGCGGTCATTGATGTAGTAGTAAAAGACTTTGATGATAACAAGTTAAAATCTAAATTTTCGATTCTTAAGCTCATACGAGAAACCATGGACAATAAATTACTTTATTCGGTCGGATTAATCGCGTCAATCATTAATGGATTTGTTATGCCATTTTTTTCATTCGTCTTGGCAAGTTTATTAAATACATATTCAATACCTGATAAAGAACTGCTCGTTGCAAAGTCAAGAGAATTCGCGTTATACGTCCTTGGAATTGCCGCTATAAATGGCTTATCATCACATTTTAAATATTACTTATTGGAAAGGGCGTCAGAGAGATGGGCGGTTCGTCTAAGGCATTTGGGATTCGGGAATGTATTACGTCAACCGCAATCATGGTTTGACAAATCCGAGAATGCAATCGGTAAAGTAGCGACCATCTTGACAACGGATACCGACTCATCCAAAAACTTGATAGGACATTTCGCCGGTAACATAGTGTTCGGATTAGTATCATTATTTGGTGGGATGATTTGGGCGTTCGTCATTGGATGGCAATTAACCTTGGTCGGATTTGGGTTAGTACCAATCTTACTTATGGCAACCGAGTATCAAGGGTTCATATTACAAAGATATGAGAAAAGACAAAAGGCTGCCACAGAGGATGCCACGAATTCTTTTTATCAAACCATTTCAAGTATACGAACGGTATTTTCTCTCGCGATTGAACCCGCCATGGAAAGTAAATTTCAAATCGCACTGGAGAAACCTTTCAAAATTGGCGTTAAAAAGGCTTTCCTTTGTGGTACCACCTCGGGATTTATGGATGCTTTGTCATATTTCACCAAAGCTCTGACATTTTGGTACGGTGCTAGATTGGTTTCGGATGGAACTTACGATTTGAAAACCATGCTCTCAGTCTGGACCTTGGTTATATTTTGCACAACTTCAGCATCACAAATGCTCGCGACCATTCCTTATTACGCGAAGAGCAAACAAGCGGTTAAATCCATTAATTATATTCTCCAACTACCTACGGTATCTGATTCAGAAGGTCACATACCCGACAATATTAAAGGTTCGATCGTATTTAAGGACGTTAAATTTTCTTACCCCGAAAGACCCGAAATAATGGTACTTGATGGATTAAATTTAACCATCGAACAAGGTCAATCCATCGCATTAGTAGGTAAAAGTGGTAATGGTAAATCCACCGTAGCAGCTTTATTACAAAGGATTTATGAGCCAACGGAAGGATCGATCATGTTGGATTACGAAAATTTAAAGAATCTACAATTACGATGGTTAAGAGAAAATATTGGCATAGTCAGTCAAGAACCGGTATTGTTTGATATGACGATCGGTGAGAATATCGCATACGGTAAAGAAAACGCTACTCAAGAAGAGATCGAAACCGCGGCTAAACAAGTGAACCTACATGATTTCATAATCACTTTAACGGATGGATATAATACTAAACTTGATTCAAGTGGTTCTAAATTATCTGGTGGTCAAAAACAAAGGATTGCCATTGCTAGAGTTTTATTAAGAGATCCTAAAGTATTGATTTTGGATGAAGCTACAAGTGCATTGGATACCACTAATGAAGCCATCGTACAAGAAACTCTTTACAAAGTTCAAAAAGGTCGTACGACCTTGGTTATTACACATCGTCTTAAAAGTATCAAGAATTTAAATAAGATTGCTCTGGTTGACGGTGGTAAAATCCTTGAATCCGGAACTCATAGGGAATTAATGACCCTCCGTGGTGAATATTTTGATTTGGTTAGAAGTGGTAATTTATAAATAATAAATCGGGAGGAATATTGAGATGGTTAATTCAACAAACACCAAAAAAAAAAAAAAAATTGTCCCTGGTGGGCAAATTAATTTATTAAAAACAATTTTAACCTTTTTTAATCTTTTTATCTTTTTTCAATTTATAAAAGACTTTTTAATTTTATTTATTTATTTAAAAAAAAAAATACTCTTGTATTTATATAATTACTAGAATAATATTTAATAATTTAGTGGGATTTTTGTAAAAAAGAGAAAAAAAACAAATTATTGTCCAAATTTCCATAGTGTAAAGAAAAAAATAAAGAGCGTGAAATATTCGTAAAAAATAATGATCTGATGAAATTTAAATAGCCAATCAGAGTATTGGAATTTGTGTGATCAATTTTTTTTAAAAGTTTTTAAAGTTCGCATACGCATAATATGTATACATCGTAATCGATCCTAATAAAAAGTCATAAAAATATATATAAAAAAAAATAAGTTTATACAATTTATTCCACCCTAAATCAAGCTATTCCTAAATTTAACCATTTCATTCTATTGTAAAAATGATGAAAATTACGTCACAAAAAAAAAATCCCAGATTTTTTTTTTTTTTTTTCCATGATAACATCCCCTTTCATTAAGAATTGAAATATCCAAAGATATCCAAGCAACAAGCAACAAGATAGAAAGTTATCTTGATCAATCGAATGGGCTTTTTTCTGAATTTATAGGTTCAAAATTGAAACCATGGTCGTCACTTGCGTGACTTGAGAAATCCAAGTGACTTGAGTCACGTAAGTAACTTGGTCTATTTCAATTATCGCAGTTGAAGTCGACACCAACATCCTGTTGGAGACGTCTTGGGAGTAAATGACATAACTACAATTTAGATTATTCACGCTTGCAGGATTATTCGGGATGGTGCTTTCATACATGGTGTTTTCATTTAGATTATTCATGGCGTTTTAAAAAAAAAAAGAAAAGGGAGAAATTTAAAAAAGAAATTGTAAAGAAGAAAAAAAAAAAAAGGTTTGCTCGTTGTTTCTCGTTATCAAAGTGTGAAAAAATTCTTTGAAAAAAATTTAAAAAAAAAAAAAAAAAGGTTGAAAGAGAAATCAAGGCTTTTTATAATAAGAAAAAAAAAATGATCGCGCGATTTTATGTGATCTTTCTTCACACCGCATTAATTATCACGTCTCAAACTACGTGCTGAACCGGATATGTTATGCATTGTCGTGACAAGCATTGAACGGTATTTCTTTTGACACACCCTATAACGATAATATATATTATTACACTAATGATTTATTTATTTATTTTTTTTAAACAATTTAAAAATGATGGATCGGCCAATTAATATTTAAATATTTTTTTTAAATAAAAGATTTAATTGAATTTAAATTAAAGTAAAAAGTATAAGATTTATTCTAAAAATAAGGAAACCGAATCTCTTACAATAGTCACCTCCTTAAACATGTATTTTCGGGTATAGAAGAAAATGGTTTGAAAATTTAAAGGTTATGGTGACAATTAAACTGTAAATGGTTTTTCGGATATTGTAAAATTGTGTAAATTTAAATTACAAACGCTAAATGGACATTCACTGTCTTTCATTAGGTTCAATGGGAAGATTTTTGAAAATATTCTTATATATGACAACATACTGAAAAAACTTCTATTACACAAAACCCATATTTTAAATTTAATTCATTCCTCAAATGGTAAGAAAGTTTGTAGATCCGCAATTTCCTATGAAAATCGAACCATCGCGAAAAGACCGTTAAAAAACATACAAATCATGATTCAATTCCCTTGAATTTTTTACTATTATTAGCATTTATACTGTATATCTCCGTCTTTTTCCCGGATTTTCTTCATTCTTGTATAAAATATTTTTAGTAAACTAGATGAGGAACATACGTTAAAATTTAATAAATTTAATAAATTACATAAATTACATTTCATTTTCTTTGTCCCATCTCTTTATTCATCTCTCATTAGGAAAATTTTGATACTTTCATTTAAATGTTTGTCAATTTAATGGGGAGAAATTTAAATTTGTATCACGATTCACCTTTTGCAAGGGGATTGAATTGTTTCGAGATAAACAGGTTTACGATCCAAATGTGTAACGAAGAGGTTCCGGAATTTTATCGCAAAGTTAATATTACACACAATAAAACGTGTTCATTGTGTAATTCTTTTTTACAAATGATTTTTTTTCCTTGAATATGATTCGAAATTCATGAATAAAAAGTTTGCATTGAGGGCGTGTTTTTTGTCGTTGTATCATTAACTTTAAAAGATCATTTTTTTAATTGTTTTTGAAATGCTGTATCAAATATCCATGTAACATGATTAATGATTTGTCATTGATTGAGTTACAAATATACATATGAAATCATTTATTGAAATGAATGATTGTTATTTTAGACCAAAAACATACTTTACCGAAATTTCCTATCACACGATTTTAATTAATACTAATATAATTAAAGAATTACAAATATTTGATTGTTTAGAAAACTGCTGCGTCATATAAATGTTTATCCACATGATTCTTTTGAAATCTCAACAACATGATGGTGGGAAATTTTCGATTGGCAATGAATGTATCACAATGTTGTGCGCTTTTTTTTGAACCACAAAAAAAATTTTAATAAATAAATGACTAAAATTGTCGAACAAATAGTGTATATTCATTCTATTACATTAAAACGTTCTTAAAATCCAGCTTTTGAAAGAATATTTTACATTTGATTCACGTGCGTTCTTTAACTTCTTTAACTGCGCATGTATAAAAGTTTAACCGATGAACCGGATAAATCGATGAGGAGGAAAATAAACAATGAACCTAAAATTAACTTTCTTCGTCCCTCTTGTCCCCCAAAGCTCATGATTCCTACAGTTTTTACGCCTTCACCTTTACGCCCCATATCCAATTTAAACTTCAATTATTATAATTATAGAAATTTTTTTTTTTTTTTTTCCACAGAGAAATGAAATGCATATTTTAATACGTTACAAAAAAGCGATAAATATTTTCTTCAATTACAAAATAACAAATATTTTTGAGAACTCTTTTTATTAAACATTGAAATATTATCAAAAAAAAAAAAAATCCTTGAATAAAAAAAAAATAAAATAAAATAACATTATTAGGTTAAGAGGTTGACCGTCAAAGTACGTACATTTTTTATTTGTTTCTCCTCGACCAAAAGCAAGAAAGACAATTAATTCTCAAATGAATTCAAATCCACAGTTGCGTTAACATGTTTGAAATTGCCGGAAGGATACGAGAAACAACAATCTCGTTAGATGCCTGAAGCATCTTGTCGACAATTATGCCAATTTTGCCGGCCGGTCAGATGTTTTTGAGACAAAGTTGCTTGAAGCATCTTGCCGACAATTAGCCGGTAAAATGTACATTAGACAAATGCTTTTAGCATTTTGTCCTCTAAAGTTCCCTTCTCGCCGGCCCTTCGGTGTGTTGGGGGCCGGCAGGTTCGTTCAAATAGCCTTTTCTTATCTATTTAGTCTTTTTTTTTTTCGTCTTTTGTATTCCAATTATTATTATTAATATCAGATTTTATGTCAATGGTTAATAAAATTTTATTTTTAATTAAATATCAAACTTTTATCAATGTTTAATAAAATTTTATCTTTCAAATCATCATTATCAATATCAAATGTTTAACTGAATTATATTTATTACTATTCATTGATGATGACAGAAAATAAACATTTGCATTTTTTTTATCTCGATTTTTTGAAATGGCACGGTTTATAGGTTATTCAAAAAAAAAAAAAAATATTCATTTGCATGCACACACTATAAATTCTCTCTAAATGCATTGCATAAGTTTTTATTTATTTTGCTGCGCCCCCTTTCCAAATGCCAGAGATTTGTAATTTTTTTTTTAATTAAAGCAAGCTTGTAAGACAAACAAAAGCTTGGTATAAAATCATGAAAACCCATGTTTTATCTGCAAAAGACGCCGCATGAAACTGCGCCATAACAATAAACGTCACTCGCGAAACTTTTTAGTTTGAAATAATGCTATCTCGATGATTCAGAACTATCCTCAGGTCAGAAGATTTTTTTTTGCAAATAAAAATTTTTTTTTTATTATATCAAAAACTAATACATCGCCTCCACTTTTGTTTCTGTACCTAAAAATGACTTGCTCACGATGTTAGAAAATATAATACGGTTGAACTCATCTCGTTTTTGCGACAGGACTTTGTGCTAAGTGAGAAGTCTTTCGAAATTTTATAAAATGGAGGTTGACAGTCGTGCATTCAAGATGTCTGAGCAGAGGTTCAGGGATTATTAATAGTATGAAGGGTGGACCAGCTGTAAAGCAATCGGACTTCGCCAAAGAGATTAAGGAGAAAAAGAAGTGCTCGTTCTCCTCGTACAAGACTAAGAAGAACTGAGTGAGGTGTTACGCAAGTATGGGTTCGTAAGTAGGGATATAAACTCGCATTCCACAGTTCATACACGTAAGTAAATGGTTCTTTATTAAAATATTTTGAGCTCACATATCAGGAATATAGCGTCCCGAATTTAAGTTATGCATTGATGATATTTTTTTCTAAAGGAAAAAAAAAAAATTTGAGCCCTGTTGTAATAGTAACGAAGCTATGCGGTGCAACTATATTTCAACAATATTACATATGGTCTTCTCAATGATTTGATAATTACACCTCAGGCGAATATAATTGAAGAAAATACGGGCCATGTTGACTATGCAATCAAAAATTATCAGCGAGATGTTGGAGGAAATAATTTGCATAACAAACAAAATCAGGCGACTGTGGTTATCTGCCAAAACTTACTACCATGTCGATGTAAATATAACAATTTTTGCTACCCCGCTCGTTACAGGTTGATCATGGGCTGTTGCTAACTCGGCTCACTATTTCCCTCCAGATGAATATAAGTAAAAACCGAAAGTCGATAGGCGTTCGATCCGATTACAATTACGTCTATGGTATAATCAGTACTGGGACCGACTAGTACACTTCATTCTTCACAGCACCGGTTATTTATAGTACGAGCATCGAATTTCACTTACAGAAGATGCTATCAAAGATATAGAATTTCGTAAGAATGTGAAGAGAGTTTTAGAGGTTATAGTAGGTTTATTAAAGGATAGAGTAGTAGGTAGTGAGGAACCCGCAACTTAGAAGCGCCGTGTAGAAGAGAATCAAGAAAAAATAATCGTGTACATTAGTCCACCATTAACATAGAAACTTCATGTATCACGGGCAAAGTCCCGAACTTGTATTTATTTTTTATTCTGTAATAATATAGTGTCTTTACATTTGCCACATAACCTTGAATTAATTCCCATCTTGTATAAAAATTTTTCCGATATCGTACTGCGCATAGCTGAAAAAATATACTGCGGTATTAGTCACGCACTCATGAGATTCATTTAGAAAAGCTTGCTTGTCCCGTGATCGATCCCGTATGGTCTTACTGGATCAATAAGTACTTGTATAATTGATTTGTTTTACGCTGCCTTACCAAAGGAAAAACTTGTTATACAAATTCCCAAAAACGTTATGTCTTCAAAACACAAATTCAAATTGGTTAATAAAGGTTTTTACTGGTTTTTTTTTTCAGTTTTCGGAATATTGCATTTTTCGAGCGTTAACATACCAAATCACCCACAGGTATTAAAATGTCTAAACTGCCTAACCATACATCCGAAAAGTCTGAACTTGAAAAGAAGGAAATGAACCTGAAACCGCCTGTTATAAATTTTCACTGTAGCGACAAATTAAAAAGTTGTTGAAAGTCCAGCTTAGCTGAAGAACTAGGTCTCGATTTTAAAAATAAAGATGACTTGAGGAAATTTTACGGTATATAACAAAACTGTTTCAGCTTGATTGCATTTTTACTAGTTTAGACTTCGCTGGTCCCTGAATACCCCATATTTTTATTAGTAAACCTTCCGTAGACAAAGGTATAAATCCGTACATTAAACTTCAGGTTTTATATTATCTGTACACTAAACATCTTTATTAATAATCACAATTCTGTACACCAAACTTTAGAAAATTCAGTTCTATACAAGAAATTATACAAAAATATTTTTTAAAATACTAATACTATTCTGAATCATTTGGATTTTATTGACTACTTTTTTTCATTTTCATCAATGCTTCAGCTTCCAAAACTCCCGATTCTATGCTAGCAATTTCCTCTACTGATTTTTGATATAATTATAATTGTATTGCCGTTAACATACTATATCGTCCTAAAAAATTTGAATTAGTTTAAATTCTGACTTCAACGTTGCCTAAAGGATTAAAAAAGCGAAATGAATATTCTTCAAGTGCAAATTGAATTCTTGATGGATCTAAATACATGAATTTATGCAGATCCAAAATATCTTGCTTATATAAAATAGCATGGATGTGATTAGCATTTAGTCCATCCAAGGATTCAGCTTGAAGATATGATGCATCACATTTCTAAATATAATTAATTTTAAATTGAGCATAATAAATTATAAATCAAATAAATTTAACAAAATATTACCTTCAATTATTTTAAAATTTTGCATGTTATAATGCAAAAAAA
>CAJVPQ010000118.1:0-38987 GCA_910591825.1 Funneliformis caledonium
ATAAAAAAATCATAAGCATTGTACATTCATGCCCAAATATAACCCATTTGAGTTTCATAAATAGCATAGGATTTAGTAATAGAGCATTAAAACTGATAGCGAGTTCATACTTGAATCTAAAGTATCTCAATCTGTGTAATGATCAGTCAGGTGATTTTAGGAGCTTTCGTACTCAAGAAGTATATGATCTAAATCTATGGAAAATTACAAATTCATGCTATAGATTAGAATATTTAAACATTTCTAGACACATAGAGTTTTCTGAAACATCAATTTGTAATATTATTCGCTCTTATCTAAGGCTTCAGCATCTCAACCTTAGCTTTTGTAAAATTACCGATATAACTATTAAAGAAATTGCTGGTTCATATTTTAATTTAAAGTATCTAAATTTGGAAGGGTGTAATAATATTAGTAAAGAAATTATAGATCAGCTCATTTCACTTAATCCAAATACTCATGTCAAGAATTTTGAGAATACTATAATATCAGTCTCTCTTAGTACTTAGCTAGCTCAACAACTGATTCAGGCATTCTCTCAAAATAATGAAGTCTTAGACATAATGTATGTACTCGTAAGATATTTAGAAATATCACTTGATATACTAAGAGATGTTACATCTTTAGATAATTATATCAATGACGAATTAATAAAGAGATTAGAGATTAGAAGTGAACGCTATTTTTTATCGAGATAGGTACTTCAAATATTTTTTATTATTTACATCCTATCCTTGAAAGAGATTGTGGATAAAGTTCTATGGGATTAATTAGTAATTTAACATTTTGTGAAATTTAAGGGATAGCTGTAGACAGACAATCGCTAACTCAAGGTATTATTTCTATCTTAATGGTGAGAGCTTTTGATAACTTGCTAGCTGATAAAACAGAATGGTAGTACTCTATCAATCTAACTAGGACAGAGCAGTGAATAGAGGTTTATTTTTTATATTTGAATATTATATGTCATAATAAAATGATCTTTGTAAATTGCGCAGTTAAAGAAAATAACCCCACTCAGATAATGCTTGACATAAGTACTAATGTAAATTGTATATGTGAGAAAAGTGTTGATGATATGAAAATGGTATATAAAAAAGATGATAGTAATTCTAAAGTAAAAGTTGGGATAGGGTTTGATTTTATTCTACACTAGGAAAGGTTAATCTAAATATTACCTTTAATGATGGTGAGAAGTATAAAAGCATACTTAGTGAATTCATAGTTGTTGGATCAGATTGGCCTGATCAATTTCCTGAAGTACTCTTGGAGGTACCATGATTATGAGAAAATAATGTAACTATTGATGTGTGTAATTCAAAACTATCAATAAGCAATAATTTTACGATTTCGTTCAAAGAAATAAATTATATTTCGATATTATCTGATAGTTAAATCTGAGCTATGACTGATTTTTCCCAGTTCAACCCATAGTCTGAAGTGATAATCATTAATCTGATTTTTTTTGTTCAGTTTAGAAGTAGTAAGATAGTAGGCCTAACTTTTTTTTCATTTGAAGATGTAATATACAATACATACTATTTATGGTGCAATTAAGTATTTTTTATTTATCAGAACTGTTAGAACAAATTTTACATTTCTTAGCAATAGATAAGTCACTATATCTCTCTTTATTTATTTTTTGATTATGGTACAGATGCGGTGCCTCTATTTTATGGAAACGCATTAAACTAAAGTGGAAAAATAAATGCCACTTTCAATTAAAAAAATTTATAAAAATAATATGAAAAAGATAAAAACCGGTTTATAGCTCAAATTTAACTCATCTAGAAATTTTAAACTACCATTCACTTTTAAATAAAAATTTCAATTGCATTACGCATTTATTCCCAAATATAGTCTATTTGGATTTAAATTTTAGCACAGGATTTAGCGATAAAATACTAAATCAAGTAGTAGAAACATATCCCAATCTGAAGTACAGTCACCGGCAAAAGTAATGGCACTATAAGTGCTACTTATTTTTCGAGTTGTAGCATGTTTATTTTTTACTCTAGAATTTTCCAGTATTTCTAAAGTATTCTTTATAAATAATATTTAATAAATAAACAAAAAAAAGTTGTAGAAAAAAATGAATTTCTTCATGTTTTTCATTTAAAATGATATTAACCACCTTTGAAAGAAACTGAAATGCTGTTAACCTTCTTTGGTAGCGAAAAATCTAAAATGCAAGAGAAATTTCACAAAGAACAGGTATTCCCTTATGCTCCTGTTATCGTTATGTTAGTTCATTAAAGAAAATTGGTAAGATTACTATAGGTTATCGGTCTGGTCGACCATGAAAATTGACTCCTAAAAAATGCCGCCAAATTGAAATGATCGTTAAGCATAATCATTTCACTACAGCAAGTGAAATGAAGGTCCAACTTAATGAAAAAAACCCAGAGCTTGAAGTTAGTAAACAGACCATTCATCGTGAGCTAAAAAATCTTGGATTTGTATCTGTTCGTTTTAGAAAAGTTCCTCTTTTGACACAGAAAGGTATTTTCTAATGAAACTACACTTCAAATGTTCTATAATACCCTTTCAGTATAATCACGTGACAAAAAACCTATTGCTCTGATGGTAAAATACTCATTTAAAGTTCATGTTTAGGGTGCAATCAGCGTTAAGGGAAAAATTGGCATATACATGTTCACTGAAAATTTAGATTGTCATTTATACCGCCAAATTTTGAATGAACATTTATATAATAATACAAGTGCAATACATGGTAACCGATGGGACTTTCAGCAAGATAATGACTTAAAACATACTTTCCGTAATGTTCAAGGTAACTTAAAAACTCACCTTCTGGATCGGGTTCTTTCTTGGCCTTCCTATAGCCCTGACTTTAATCCTATTGAGAATGTTTGGGTTATTTTAAAGAAAAATGTTGAGAAAGAGGTCAAGAGAATGGTAGCATAAAGGAAAAAAATCTCAAAAGAAATTTTTTTAAATTTAATTAGAAAGGAATGGAATGATATTGAAAATATCGCAATAGTTAACTGCATTAACAGTATGTCAAGTCGCATTAAAGCATGTATTGACGCAAAAGAAGACTATACCAAATATTAATTAATTAATAAAATATATGTAATTTTGATCGGTCTTTTAAAAAATAAAATTTTTTTTTGATTTTTTATTATAAAATTGTGCACAAATTATTAAAAAACTGAGTGCCATTACTTTCGCCAGGGTCTGTATCTTAATTTGCAAAAGAGTAGATACAAAAGCTCTGATGATGGGAAAGTGACTAATAAAGGTCTATATACAATTGCACAGTCATGTCATAAACTAGAATATCTAAATATATTTTATCACACAGAGATTATTAGGATATCGATTTGTGATATTATCCATTCTTGCCCAAGGCTTCAATATCTTAAATTTAACTATTGTGAATTTACTAATGAGATTATCAAAGAAATTGCTAGTTCGTGTCTTAATTTAAAGTATCTCAAATTGAAAGGGTGTGATGTTAGCAAAGAAGCAATAGGTCAACTCGTTTCACTTAATCCAAATTTTCATGTTGAGAATTTCATGTATACTATAACACCACCCTCTCTTTATGAATATTCTAGGATGTATGTACTGTCAAGGAGACTGAGAATATCAGTTGATGCATCAAGAGATATTAAGTCTATACATGAATATGTTAATGATGAACTGAGAAGAATAGAGGGTGATTTGATCTGGAATACTGATCATTAACCCGGGTAGTGATCATCAGCTCAGAAGATTTTTTTTTGTTTGAAGATATAACATATAATAAACATTATTTATGATGCAAGCTTTAAATTAGATATACCAGCAACCTAACAGACGATCACCAAAATAGAATACTAGCTGATGGTAGTCTACTGATCTAACTAATCCAGAGTAGTGATCGTTAGTTCAGAAGAATTTTTTTGCTGAGTCACAATGCATGTACTCCTGTGCGACAGAAACAAGCAATGATTAACCTATTTTTCTGATTGAAAATATTTAATCAATCTACTAGCAAAATGTCAGATGACGAGATAGATACCGAGATAAAAGAAGGCTATGATGAATTTATCAAAGAATATGGATTAAGATATGAATGGGATAATGAAGGAAATCCTGGATTTATATCAGAGTGGAAAGGATGGGATGATCTTTTTTGTGAAATCAAAATCTATTAGAACACAAAGGTAGTTAGGTATTAGAAGGAGAAAGCGCTTAAGCAATTTGTACATAGTCTGCCCAATATAAGAAATTCATCATCATTATTCCATATATTTATACATTCTGATGCTTTCTATCTTTCACATATTTTGAGTCTGATAGAATTGTCATATTATTTGCATAAACTTTGATGGGAAATATGGTTAGAAGGTATTGAGAAACCCCAATATAAATTGCTTATTCAAGGTGAAGAATCAATAGTGAATTACTGTTTAAAGGCGAAAAAATGTAATGATATCGTCAAACTTTATAAAGATCATTTTAGAAGTGAATTCTATAGTAGATTAATACAAGAAAATATGAGATGTATTGCAAAAAATGATTATTATCGTGAATTAGTAGAAATGCTTATTTAGGTGAAAAAAGAATTAGTGACTGGTATTATAACTGGATTTAAAGATTATATTAGTCAGTCCAGTATTGCTAATCTGAATGGGATACAATACTTATTGAGAGGTATACATTGGATAACTAATCTGAGTGAAGGTAGTCCAGAGCAGTGATCACCAGTTTAGAAGAATTTGCTATATGTACTCATGTGTGATAAAAATAAGCGATCAATAGACAAAGTTTATGTAACATTAATCTTGCATATATATTCGAAAAGAAAACATATTAACCTTTATTCTTTATTTTTCCCAAACAAACATGAGAAAAATATGAAAGAGCGTCTAGTTGCAATACAGGACTTACCCTAAAAGCAAATGGTGCTGATAAAAGCATATGTTATGAAAGGCTGAGAGACTTGCAATTTTGAGATCACCAGGCATAAAATCAAGTATATGTCTTTCTGGTAGATCTACATGTGAAGAGATATAAAGATTCCGTTTACATGTGCTTTCATAGAACTCTTAACATTATATGACAATGCTAATCATTATTTTTTATCTCCTTATCTTTTTCCCAGCAAGATATAAAGCATGTAGAGGTATATGGAAGTTCAGCCAACATTCTCGTGAAAAAAATAAGGTATGTACAGTATATATTCTTTAATGCGAATGGGCCAAGGAATTTCTTACTATAGATCTTATATTTAGGAAAATAAAATAATCGAAATCACTCTCAATTGTCTTATCGTTCCTATAGGAAAACTTATGAATATTTCATGCATTAAAGTAATGCAATCAATTATAATTTATAAAGCTAGTACTTATAGAGAACTTGAGACTGTAATTCAAAGCAGATTGGAAACACCATTTAATAAAATCCCTCCTAAATTCTGTATAATTCAAGCCAGAAGCGATATTGAAAAGGAAATGGATAGGTATAATATGTTTGATGAAATTTTTACTTCTACTGAGGAGCCTAAAGCAGAGTACTTCTATATTACTGTATACTTTCAGTCAGAATAATCTTCTGTATTATATAGCACTATAGTTGCAAATTTTATGTATTGTAGACCAGTTACTGGCAATGATTTATTTCATAAATAAAGTATTATTTTATCAGTACATCGAGAAAGTGAGTCACGTTAAATGATGTAATACCTGTGCGACATAAAAACTTATATTAACGCTCAGTATTTTCTTTCCTGAACAGAAATAAATTTTATCTCACTCTGAAACGTAACACTATTTTTTTATCTAAGCCTATTTTCACTATAAAACCTAACACTATATCTGAAATAGTAGATACATCCACTTCCACCTCTACTACTATTGCTGGAAATGAGACGGTCTCATTGGCAGACAAAATTAAAAAATATGACATGGCTAAGCTTATAGATTTCTTGCGTAAGGAAAAGGATTTACTTCTTAATGATGCTCATTTAGAAATTTTGCGCAAATGAGAAATAGTTGGTTGAGCTTTTCTCAAAATAGATAAACAAGATTTTAAAAATAGTGGATTTTAAAATAGGAACAACCGTAGTACTTGCAGACTTCGCTAAAGAGTGTAAGAGAAAAAATTAAGGGTATTTTTCTCATACCATAGTTTGAAGGAGGTGTTAGCGAAATATAGTATTGGTGGCAATGGTATAGGCACTATTCGTCAATTTTTGCCAGTAAGTTTATTAAATACCATATAGTCTTGCCTTTAATATTTTCGGCAGAATTTATATGCAACTATTAATACCATATAATCTTTTAGGCAACCTACAAACTCGAAGATGATGATGAGAAGTTAGTGTAGTGTATAAAGGAAATAAAATATAAATTAAAAAATATGGGTATCTTACTTGTCGATAGCAATGAACTATACGCTGTGAATATATTTCAACTATCCTTCACACTTCATTTTATGTTGTTAAAAGAATAATTGAAAAGAAGAGCTTACCTTAGTTCCTTAGCTTAAGGTCGTTGGAGTAGAAAGTACTGGCCAGGTCGATTACACAATCAAGGCCCTCGAAAAACTTATTTGCATAATAGAAGGGAAGTTGCATCAAGTAACTATGGACTTTGCCCAAAATCTGGTCTAATGTGAAAGTGTCCTGCAAGTTAATAAAAAGAATAAGAAGTGTAAGTCTGACAAAGCGTTCAGGGAAGACTTTGACTATATATATGACATCATTATAACAACCTCAGATTAGTATTTTATTCTTTTCACATCAGATGGAATATCAAGTACAAGCAAGGACCCTATCAATATCTGATTTACTGAATCAGCTTTGAAGAAAGGATCAGAGGAAAAAAAAGACTTATATAAAAATGTGAAATAGGTTATGGAGGTCATCGTTAGGCTATTAAAAGATAGGTTAGAATATGTGGGTAAAGAATCTGATAGAAAAATGGTTAGGATAGAGGAATATTATTCAAAAAAATAATCATATATAATGAACATTTGTATTTATTTTTCACATATATTAATAAAAAAATTGAATTTTGCAGGTATATATGATATGTATAGTCATAGAACTGCCATTGTAAGACTATAAACAAATTTGTATTGTAATCAAATTTTAACTGAATAGCTGTGACAGAGCTAATACATGCTCTGACTCTAAAACATCTGCTTTTGTGAATGCATTATATAATGCATTCAGTTTATATCTTGAAAATACTAAATTTGGATGATGAAAAAATTTTTTAAGTATGTCATCCCTTCAAGTTTTCATCTCTTTTTGCTCCTAAGTTATTCCTATTAACGTAGTTAAGTTGTCACTGGAATAGTTCATTTGTATTAGATTCTGAAGTAAGGATTGTTTATTTTTTCAAGGGTGAATAAATTCATTCCTCCTATAACAGCAAATTCTACACTAATAGGAAACTTTATACAAATACCTGATCTACTAGCTAGGATAGATAAAAGCAGAATTAGAGCTGAGTGGTAGAAGTCGGTTAAGGGATCCAACTCAAATTCATCTACATATATGATTCCAATGTCTTCTAAATAATCTGAGAGTCTATCAACATATTTATAGCCTTTACGAATCAACTTCTAGAATAGCTTTCTGTTTAGATCGATCTATCAGCTGGTTAGAATGTTGAGTACCATTTTTTCTAAGTTCATAGATGACATGATTTATGCTGTTGTATATGATTAATCGTTTATGATATACTTTTTTCACCACAGTTCAATTCAGATTTTTTTATAATTTGAAATCAAATTTTTATAATAAAAGTGAAGAAAGAATATAATCTAAATACTTTAGATAGATCGTATAACCTGTCCTTATATCAAAAGAGATGGGAGTGCTTGTAGCCGAGTCTGCATCCTCTTGGCAAGATGTTTGTTTCACTGAAAATCAGGTGCAAATAATATGCTAAAATCTTCATGTAAAATATGCAATAAATTTATATTATCTTATACGGGCTATTGCTTCAAGCATGCTAAAAAAATTTATCATCGTTTTGAAAGAAAAAGGTAACTAGAGTCTTATCATAGCTGAAAGGAATATATTATTTCAGAGTACTAACTGGTGCTGTCTTAAACATTTGTCCCAAACTATGTATTTATTTTTTCACATGTAATAATAAAAAATTTCTTGGCAAAACTATGAATAATGTTCACGATCAGCTAAAATGGCCTACATATTTTTCTGATTTTGAATACTAGCATTATAGAATATTAAAATATTATCATATCATCTGAACTTGATTCATTGAAACAACGCATCATTGAGCTTGAGGCTGAGAGTGCTGAGGTTAAGGTCAAATATATCAAGGTTATAGATGAGAATGCAGAGGTCAAGGCTGAGAATGCAAAAATTAAGATGCACTTTAGAAGAATATGAAGCTAGGTTCACGAGACTAGAGCAGAGAGATAAAGAAAAGATCAACCTTATTGCCAAAATGGATGATGATATCAAGAAAATTAAACAATCATCAGCCAATGCCAGTTCTGTCGAGAATCCCAATAATGTTGTTTACCTGAATAAACTAGAAAAGATGGCAAACTCATTAAATACATCTGATAGCATATTTAATTCTAATATATGCAAACTTATTCGCACAGAAACTAAGTCATTAGAGAATAAAGAAACAGATAATTTCTTGGATGAGGTACATAAGAAAGGGTTAGTAATGAGATAAGGTAACGTAACAAAGAGAAGAAAATTCAGCGTGAGTCAACTGTCCCTTCTGACTTATCATGTGTTACAGAAACTTCTCTAAGAAATCATAATGAAAACAAAAGTAACACAAAAACTGTGAACATTGTTCACGATCAAGAAAAGATTTCATTAAAAGACTCTGTACAAAAATGCCTGAAAGACTTAATGAGGATATTTTCCAGAGAGAATCAGATTTAGGCTTAGTAATTGAAATTGTACAAGACTTATTACAAGGATTTTTAGTGAATGATTTCCAGAGGGAATTTATTAATACTGAATTTATTGATGGAGAGTATTCTAATTCTTCACCTGTTACAGAAGAGCTTGTCTGTTTATTTTATCAAGCGAGTATAGCAAGGAAAAATTCGATCAAAGCTAAGCAGAAAGAGATTTCATTTTGAGGTCGCTACTCTAAAAGATTCAAAGATAAGGTCATGAAGCTCAAATCTGAGGATAAAAATCTTAAAGATAAGACAGAAAGGTTCTAGATTTATAATAAAATGAAACTATACCTTTCAGGCGTTTCTGATAAATATTTGCGTAAGATAACAAGCAAAGTAAGAAAGATCAATAAGCTATTTGGATATGATTATGATCCTATAACTTTGAAAAAGATTAAAAGTATAGGATGGCATATAGTTAATCGAGTTACCTATAGTGCTAACAGTATTTTCAAACTCATTAACCTTCAAATTCAATACATTATAGATTGAGTGAACTTAACTGTCACCAATAAAACCGTGAACAATGTTCATGATCAGAGTCATGTGACTTCGAAAATGATCACTAGTGATACAACTGCTCCAATCATACTGCTAAGCATAGGTTGTATAACTAGCGAAAAAATCGTAAATGCATCTCAAAGTATACCAGCTGAAGTATCAGCGTTCTCTCAGCCGAATGTTTCACCAGAAATGATTTTATCAGATATTCAAGCAAGTGTATCATCTGCATCCCAATCTAAGCCAGCTTATGATCATTTTTATTTTGTAATAAGATATTGGATCAATATCCTAATCTATATAGAAAATTTAGTAATGAAAATTTCAATTATTATGGAATTACTGATGAGACATCATGCGGGAACTATATCTGCTCATTATGCAAATTAGGTCATGATGATGAAGAAATAGAAGGTAGGTATAAAGCAGGATCTTATTTTATTAAATGTGAACAGCGTAAAATTGAGATAGTTGCATAGTCTCATCACTTTACAATAGTCTGGGAATTTTAATCTTTTTTTTCGTATGAATAGTCTATATGAGAAAAAGGGATTTGAATTGTCTGCAATTATATAAAAAGGAAAATGACTGAGTCTGTTAAAATACTAATAGCTGATTATCTAGATTGGCATACCAAATTAACTGGGTTACCAAGTATTTTGACAGATAAGATTCGTTTCAAATTATACAAAAGATATAAAAAAGAAACTGGAAATGAGCCATGGCAATTATCAGAAGCTGTGATAAGTATATCAGAAAAACCTCAAGCCTCTGATTTCAAGCCCATCACTTTCGAAGCCAGACCCGATCCAGAATTAATTATCAAATCCGTGTTAGAGCATTTCACATACCTGAAATTCCGAAATAGTTTTAGAGGGATTGATAATTATAATTTTGCATCACCTCAGCCGTGGAGCTCACCATGCCCTATTTGCAATGGAAAACATGGGAATTACGGATTACATGGCGAATGGTATAAAAATGGAACAGAATATTGTCTTACTTGTTTCACTTCAAGCAATAAATTCAAATTCGCGATCGTGGCATAGAAATTCCGTCATGTGAGACCGATCACCTGAAATGCGCAGTATGATATCAATACAGCTTGGTTAAAACTATCAGATTGGTAGAACTGTGCGACATGAGATTTAGCACTTTTTTTTTGTCATCAGGATTCAGGACTAATACCTAGTTTCCATTCCAAGGATCTCGTCACTAATCACGGATGTAAACAAATGAAACGAACTATTAGATTAGGGTGATGGTATAATGAACATAGCGGGTATCAGGAGGTGGATAGAATAGACGTAATAAGACTTTATCATGTATCATGTATCATTGTATCAAGCGAAGCTGTATCATGATCTAAGATTCGATATGTACTCTTTATTTACAATCAATAAAGCAAAGGTGCATTAAGCACAATGATAACATTCCGTATAGTATGGTTGTGAGGATTAAGAGATTGTATTTGCATCACAATAAATGCGCAGTATGATATTCGGGAAAATTATTGTTGAGATGATTGCTGTGCGACATAAGAAAAAATTATCTTGTAGACGCGTAATATTCTCGAACTTTCTCGCAGATACTCATGTAATAATAATAATAAAAAAAAGTCCCCTTTGTTGATTCAAGGGGCACGATCCCATATGGTTAGCGATCAAAATGTCTTTGAGCGAATCTGTTGATCTGAGCCATCATAATTCCCTGAAGATTTATTACAAATTCGATTCTTGGATGTTCCAAAATAAAACGGACACATTGCTCTTCTTATTATATATCGGCATTTTGAGAAATCACTGACCATCATCACGCGTACAATAGACGCAGTGAAATTATCAATATGACTAGTTACATGCCTAAACATCACGCTCCTCAATAAAATTTGGCGCAGTGTGTCTAATAAATTTTCAATAATAAACATCTTCACGTGCCAAATTTGGCGCAGTATCGTACGAAAAAAAAATCGAATATTCTCAAATATCGATTCTGAAGACGAAGATGATTCTGAGATTTTCTCCTGGGACCAATAATAGTTAAAAAAAATATTATAAATTTGAAGCCAGAGTATATAATATTTCGTTATTTATGAAATCTGGATTTGTGATGATGGTTCGTTTTATTTTTTTTTACTTGCTAATTTCCGAAAAGTGGATTAAGTTAACAGGTTAAACTAATATAATATTTTCTTTCAATATATTATTGCGCATTTACTGAAAAGTAAACTAGGACCGCACCTTTTTATTTAATTTATAATTTACTTTGACGTTATCTTTGATCTTCACAAAAATCGATCCTAATGAATGAATTTAGTACCAATATACCAGATAAGAAAATTTATTTATTGATAATAAATTCAACGTAAATACATTGTTAAGATCATAATAGAAAAAATTTTTCTAAAGATTTCAAATTACCAACTACCAACCCAACACAAATATTTCATTAACCAGCGATTTTAATCTCTAAACAAATATGTCAAATAATTGATTGATAGAAATTATAAAATAAATTGACATGACTAGAAAAAAAAACAGGTAAGGTCTTCTCCTAAACATAAGAAACCCAAACACAATAATAATCCCCCCACAATGCTCAAAATGTATGATTTATGGTAACCACCTTGTTCTCCAATACTTTGTTCTCCAAGACTTAGTTTTCCAAAAAAGAAAGAAAATTGCTCGTTTTCAAAATCCATGGTTACTTTTGCATGAAATGTTTGTAGATAATCCATTCCTAGGAGATTTACATCCGTAAAGTGAGAACCAGGTGGTGGTGGGAGCGCAATAATAGGTCGGTTGTTCACTAGCACTGTCTTATAAGTTCTGTCGACAATAGTTGCTTTAAACGAACTGAAAGCTTCCTCGCAAATGTATGTTCTTGGGCTTCCCGTATCGAAAAGGAAGTGAATGTTCTTGATTTCTTTTTTGATCTTGACTGGCAATGATAAAAAAATTCTGTAATTAAGACCAAATATGATTCCTTTTACTTCTTTTAATTCTGCAGAATGAGAATTTGATAAGTATTCTATATTTAGTTTTTTTGAAATTCCTTCATGTATATCTGTGGAATTGACGTCTGTCAACAAAATGTCATATTTATCTGCTGGATACATATCGTCGACTACTGGAACAAGATCAAAGAAAGGAAAAGAATCAGTCATCTTTAGGTCTATTATTTATTTTTTTTTACAGTGATTAATTAAATGATCAATGTAGTTTCGACTACTGATATAACAAAATAGGCCGATCACATGACAGGCCAATTTCTCATATATTGTTGTCCGGTAGACTGGCACCTCTCCGAACAAATGTCTATTATTTATCGTACATGAGAAAGCGGGTCACGTGTAATCACGCAATGATGAAAATCACCCGACCTGTTTGTGCGAAATTTTTCTTGGCAAAAACTTCGTGAACTAAAGTTCACAAAGTGGAATCACGTGAAAATTTCAATTTTGAATACTAACATACAGAGCATAAATAATATTATATTTGTATAGACTGGATTGTCGTATAGTTTTTTCGAATCACGTGGGTGGCTTATGCAAAAGAGACTGCGGTATTCTAATCTCGATCACCTGAAATGCGCAGAAGATATTCGGTAAAATTCTTGCCGAGACTTTCGACAGGCCGTTTCTTTTTCCGTAGTATATATTGCGCTGTATACGTCATTGAAATCTTAGCCGGTAGATCCCATATTTCTATTGGTTAGAAGTGAGAAGAGTCTTCACGGTTATCATAATTATGACATAGCATGTATCACAAGCTATAGTAAAACTCCCGATTTATTTTCACGTATTTTTTTACACATATTCCTCCCATGATGTAATAATAACCGATCATAAATAAAAAAGAGAGTAATTGCTTATTTATTATACCATATAAAATGATAAGCAAAGTGTATTACATATAACGAATATGATTAATCGATAGATCCTACTTCTATTGGTTGATAGTGAGAAGAATCTTTACGATTATCATATGATATGGTATGCTAACTTATTTTCTTTTCCGGCTTATCAATTCAACCCTTACCATGGCACCGTAATTATAAATAGGTTAACATGGACTTTTTTTTCACCTCAATGGCATCTCAGGAATCGATCGCATTATTTCTAATGAGTTTGGGTCATAGAGTAGCTCCCAATCTTTTCTCCGAACCTCTTCAGAAAGCTGAACCTTGTTTGGATTGCAAACAAGAAATTATAAACTCACATGATGTGGCCATACTTTTCACATTACAGTCAACGACCAAAATTATGCAGACAATACGTTATTTTTTACTTATGACGATAAACTATACCTCAAACCTTTTCTCTTTTAAAAAGTACTTACTTCCAAAACTCGTAGTGCTATTACAAATGTGGACAGTCAGGTTATACTATAGCTAAACAGCTAGGATGCATGTCTATATTATTCTTAAACGTCTTCGCGAAACTGATTCTTTAACACCAACTCCACCACCATCTAGTATTAAAGTGCTTGAAAAGTATGTAAAGGATGCATGGAAAAATTTTCATCTAAAATATTAAAAAACTGATCAATAGCTGCGCGACGAATTGCCGCAATTGGAAATAAGATTAATTATTAAATTTTTTTATAAATCAATAAATAAAAATATATTTGAATTTATTTTGTTAAAATTTTATTTTTATTATATTATATGTATATAATTTTTTTGATTTTAAAAATGTTCGCATAATTTTGGTCGTTGACTGTAGATATTGTCATGCAAATTCAGTTCGCTCTGAACGGTGTCTGGAATGCTGAAGCAATGTTATTGAACAGCTTGAATGACTCAGTTGAAAAAATATGAGTAGAAAAGAAAGATTGTTAGCTTTTATATATGAAGTGTTAACTGAAGTGATGAAAATTAATAGCAATTCATCAGAAGTAATTCTTCAGGATCAACCCTCAATGATTCTACAAAAATTATCTCAAAAAGTTGATAAAGCCGATTCCTATGCCATCTATTGCTATTACGAATTTGGCTTAGCAGTAATTAATCATCTCAATGAATTAATAGAACAAGGGCAGAAGAGGACACAAAATAAGTTAAATACAGAGGTTCAGAGATATTTACCAACTGGTACTTCTCTAGCTGTGACAAAGGATAAAATTAAAAAGGCTAGAAAAATGGTTGATATTTTTAGTCCTATAGGTCCATTTAGAATTCACTATGTTCATTCATTTTCTGTAGACCAGCTCTCATATTTTAAAAAAGACGATATTAATTTCATAAAGCAAAATTACCAAACCCTGAGACGCTATGAATATGCGAAACACCTTGAGTATTTTATTATGTCTTTTTTATGTCTTTATGTTATACGTACAATGATATATCATATTTCCTTAAATAGATTTGTATATATGTCATTCTTCTCTTCAGTAGTAATTTTTAGTCTGTGTGATCTTTTTTTTCTCATAATTGATAAGTAGAAATATAATAGATAAATTTGTAACAAATGAGGGAATAACAAATCTTATTATATGTCAAACTCTTATATATCTGAATATTTAAGTATTTAACTTTTTTCAGCTGGCCAGCCAATTTACAATAAAAGTACTTTTCATTTTTAAATAATCCTGCCTAGTGTTTTTTTTAATCAATGAATTTATTTTTTATTATACAATTAAAATTAATGAATATTACATTTGCTTTTATTTTCTACATAAATTACAGTTATAAAATATGAATATTTAGTATTAGCCCTTTTGCCAACAATTAATAAAAAAAGAACTCTAATTCTCTTTTGATGCATCGCCATAATTAAAAATGACATTGATCACATTCGTGTTTTGCGAAAAAGAAAGAATTGTTGGGATCACAGGTCTGTTGAAAGCACCTCTAGTAGAGGTATTTGATATTTCAATGGTTAATGAATTTGATATTACGAGTGATGATGATTTAGAGGGTTCCTTAACAGCTTTTTCCAATGGAAGTTCTAGTGAATGTTGATGGATAGAATTGTGTTAATTTAGAGATAATTACCAGCTTATTTTCTACAGAAACATACCCAGTTTTAACCAGAATATCGTTGAGAATTCTTTGTAAATTTCTTCACCAACTAGACTCCTTTTGGTTCTGATACCTTTTTTATACTTTTCTGCCATCTAATAAATTAATAATAAGCATATTTTGCTATCAAGATGCCTTATAAAACCCAAGAAATTACTACTTACGTAAAAAGCTTTTATAAGACTTAAGAATTTTTTATGGCAGGCTTCATCAGTAAAGTAATTAGTATTTTCTTGATTATTTATTTTTTCTGCAATCTTGCTTTAAAAGAGATACTTCTTTTTATTGTACTAGCATGATACTTCACATTTCTATTTTTTGTTTGTTGATGAGAATGTGAAGTTAGACTTCAAAGAATTCTATAGTTGATTTCTTTTATATGGTAAAAAGATTCTTTAAGGGTCCATTTTATAAAAATAATATTGAGTAATATGTTAGATCATTGTGAGGCAAATTAATTGATCAATGATTAATTAAATAATAATGGTGGCTTAGCTATCATGTCAATAGATTAAGGGAGGTGAAATCTGATTGGCTGACCATCTTGTGATTTATAGAAACTCATCAGCCTCTGAAACATTCCTAAAACTATCAAGGAACTGGCAGGGAACTAGAGAGATCATATGTGATATAAATTTTAGCTAAAGATAATTTAGCCGTCTATGGTGATCAGATCTAATTTAGCTGAATCATACCAATATTTCACCCTAAATAAGGGCATAATCGAAGGATTTATTAGCATGTAGTCTCACAAATCAGCTACAAATCAACTAATCGTTAATCAGTAAATCTGTATAAATTTGAATGATGATATTATCTAGTATAAGTTGCTAAAGAATTACTAGAATTCGCTAAAAATGCTATAAATCGTTAAATATGTTAAGAACCCATATTAACAGACCAAGACCTAATAAATGTATTTATATTTTCTTAGACAAGATTTTTAATAAATCTGTATCTAAACCCACTAATTTTCACCCTGGTTATGAAATAGAGTATATTAAAAATTATTATGCATATATCAGCTATAGCACTCCTTTTGACTTTGAAAAGATACTTGAGGTAGAAAAAAATTTGATAATTTATCCATAATTAAATAGCATAAACTCCACAACAATGGGCTGATCGAGTAAGATCAACTTTGCGAATATTAATTAATGAAAAATATAGTAGTTATTATCATGTATTTTATCTTTTCAGATCATTTGGACAAAGAGTAACTGAGACATACTGTAAGAATTGCACAGGAAAAGAGATTCTGATTAGTTATTACAGACCTAATGTTCACAATAGTAAAATGGTTATTTGTTTTGATTATTAGAAATTAATAAAGGTTGATGATATAAAGCCAAAAAAGGAATATTTTAATGGATAGCGCAGATATGGCTATGAAGTCAAACCTGAAGACTTTATGAAATATCATTAGAATAATGAATGTTCTAAAGTAACTATGCTAAATGTTCCAAATTTTGAGCTAGCTTGTATTTCGCCTGCTAAGCAAGAAATGATTTCACTAACTTCTTATCAATCATCGAATTGTAAAAGTAATACAAGTGAAATATTTATCTCATCTCAATATGCAAAACAGAAAAACTTACTATCATCTATAAACTATCTTAATCAGTTCGCATTAAGATTGAGAGATGAGACAAAAATCACGATTGTTTAACCAATTTAACTGTTAATTATAGATTAATATTATTTAGCCAAAGGCGCAATATATAACTTATTCTTTATTTTTTTTACAAAATGAATAGCTACAGTATATAATCTGCAATGCATGATCACCTAGTATAATTATGAAATGTATTACCTGCAGGATAAAAACCTGATTTGCCTATTTTGGGTTAGATCTTCTAATTTATAACGAAATATTATTCAGAAAGATTAATAAAGCGATCTTAGGGGTTCTTGATTCCTAAATACTACTGTAATTATGACTTTGAAAATTTTTATGCAACAATTATCCAGCAAGCTTATAGGAATTACAGAATCTTTGACAAAATAAGTTTGGGAGATGGTGAGAAATGATGGTACTCCTAATGATATGAAGTTTTTAGGTATAAAAAATGAATCAGGATAATCAAGATATATTTGTTATGAAGATGAGGAACGTTGTTATCCAGTAAGAAATAATTAAATATATAAGAAGAGAGCCCAATTATGGCATGATTATCTTTTATAACATTCATACTTGTTAAGAAATTATTATATCAGTAAGGTTATATAGTTGTTAGAGATACATATTGACTTGACATGTTAAAATGGCTACAAAATTCTAGATATTATTGTATTAATAAAATAATATATTGCTCAACCACAGTAGGAGAACAGGCGGGTAGAAGATCTTAGAAATCAGTTAAATGATAGCAGAAATCAGAATTTACAGTTATAGCGTTTATTAAATGAATCCTATGTTCAGGTTGAAAGAACTTTGAGAGAAAGAAACAATGCTCAAGAAGAGTGGGACTTGGCTATATTAGTCTATAATAATGCGAGATGAGAATCCTGTCACTGGATGTTTTCATATCGGGATAAATATAGGCGTATTCAAGGATTATTACAAGAAAAATTTGCTAAATAGCTATTGTATCAGCGAAATACTAACTGTCTTTAGTGAAATACCCAACAGTTACAAACTAATACCCAAAATCAGGTAAATAAAATGTTAGTTATTATAGTAAGAAAACAAACTCACATTGGTAAATTACTATGTGAGAAGTTTGTTTTTCAGCTAGTGATTAGGCAAAGAGGCTAGAATATTTTAAATTTAAATGGACAAATTTTAGCGCTTCAGAATAATTCATTAGGAAATATGGCTGACACTAGATGTTTACCAGTATTAAATTTGATTGCATTTATTCTTACTAAAAATAAGCTGTATATAGGCCAAGAACTTCCTGACGATTCTTTGAATAGGCTTATTCAATCAATATTATTCACGTAAGGACATATAACTGTTCTTGAAAATGCAAATGCTGGAGATTTTGATGATGCTGTCAAGTGTAATATTTATAAAGCTCAAATAAAAGGAAAATATTTACCAGTTCTAGCAAATGATCCCTATACTAACTCTGTAGCTCCTATTAATACTTCAGATACTTTACATGCTTGGATGAGATCACATTATCAATGAGAAACAGTAGGTAGTCAGCAGTCAGCACTTCAAAGATTAATTCAAGAAAAATTTTTACCTACAGACTCGCCAGATACTTATGAAAAAAAAATCTGACCTTTATTATTAGGTGTAACGGATAGTGATGCACAAACTATAGGATTTCTTAGGAATCACTTATCAGACAATCTTTATACATGGATGCAAGCTATCACTCCTGCTACTATTAATGCATTTTTTACAAATCTAAAAGGTATGTGGCTAGAGCATGCTTCCAATTTAAATAGAGTCAAAATTATCAGAGTAATTTAGCTAAGATTGAAAAGTTAAATTCCCAAATAGCCTCCCTTGAAACACAGTTAGTTCAACTGATTCAAATACAACCCAAAATAATGATGTCTTAGAAAAGATATATATACGTGCAGTACAGTTGGGAATATCAGTTGATGCATCAAAAGATCTTACATCCTTAGATAATTATATTAATGATGAATTAATAAGGAGATTGGACATTGCTAATACTAATTACACTAAACTTTTCAAAAAATACTCTTAAATGGTTAATGTGATCAAAAAGTTAGCCAAGCATAAATACTCTAATTGTGATAAAATTGATCACAATTCTCATAAGTGTTCCAAAAAAAAGAAGAGTAAATCTAAAAAAGGTAAAGTAAATCTTGCCACTTTAGATTTAGGTTCAGGTTCAGATACTAACTCTGATATATCATCTGATGACTCTTCTGATTCTGGTTCGAGTTCTTCATCTGAATCTGAGTCTGAAGCTGATATTAATATTAATATTATTAAGGCAAAAAAGTGAAGAAAGAATCGAGTAATCCTTTCTTCCATTAAAAAAGAAAAAACGAAATTCAAAATTCCTGTCACAGGATAATTAATCCTGCTTGGAAAATATTATTGAGAAAACTTTTGAGAAGATACTTAATGAAAAGTTTGATACCATTATAGCCTTTTTTTAATCACAGAATTCTGCTTCCAGAATACTGGTTAATGGTAGAGATGATCCCACTTCAGATACTCCTAAAACTCCAAACTCAGATGAGAAAGATGAAATTTTAAATGAGCCTATAGAAATCGATTTTGTTTAGAAAAAAAATCCTACCACAGATGTCATCACTGTTAAATGTAAAATTAAGCATCTAGTCATTCTGAATGCTGTGGTTGATTCTGGTACTAATTTTGCAATTATGACAGATAATATCTCTATATAATCAAAACTAGTAATTGATGCAAAAAAAAACATGATCTCAGAAGCATTGCTACTACTCCTACAAAGTCGCTTGGAATTGTTAGAAATATCTCAGTAAATTTCGCTCCCAAATGTACTATATATGCTGATTTTGCTATAGTTAAGTATCCTAAGCTAATGCTGATCTTACTCAACACACTTCTCGATAAATATAATTATGATTTACTTGCATTAAAGCAGGAATTGAGACTAGAGTGTAATTATAAGGAATTTTTTATTCCAATTAATATACATAAGTCAAGAATAAGCTCAAGATGAATTATGCAAATATTACTCCTGAATGTGATGATTCTTTGACCTGCAAACAAAATTTCACAGGATTTAAGTGAAGATAGCATATTTAAAAAAAAAGTGAATTATGAAGAGCTTGAAAAAATACTATATAGCACTCTTAAGTATAATTCAGAAATCAATGAGTTTTGCGAAAGTCTTCTTAGGGAATAGGCGAATTATTTTCAGGATAATGCTTCTTTTTTACATCTATAAATTTTGTGCTTTTTTGACCATCTTCTCATATAATGCATCTATATTATTTGTATCCTTCTTTGAAGCTAGGATTGGCTGAGTCTCAATAGATGGTGCTGGCAAAACTAACGTAAACTTAGACTTCAACTTCTTTTCTCCAGTCTTTTTTGCCTTCTCACTTTCTTCTAAACTGAATCAATAGATTTACTAAGCTCTATCTTAACATCAAGTATTTGTTTTTCCAGTTCTGTAAATAGGGAAACATCTTGGCCTTAGATCTCTGATTCAGTTTGCCTGCCTACAACATTTATATTAGAAAGTGAAGCAGGCCCTCTAGGACCAGCTGTTGACATATGAATTTGTTGATTCCATGCAATCCTATTTTTTCTTCACCTCTTCAGATCTGATAAATACATTTTTGTGATGTACAATATTTATCTGTTAAATCCTTTAAAACTTTATCTCTAGGCCTTTTTTCAGCACATTGCATAATATGGTCATAATCAGCTAATGAAAAAGAAGGGGCATCACATCTCATATGTTGCTTAAACATAGTAGCAATATTTTTTTATATATCTAATATAATATTCTGAAATAATTTATTAAATAGGATATATAGAAAAAATGTATTATTCTGAATATATAGGATATATAGAATATATAGGAAGATAATATTTCAGATATATAGAATATACAGAATAAACAGGATATTCAGAAAGAATGTATTATTCTAAATAAACAGATTATGTCTATTATTTCGAAAATTTATTTGTGCATTTTTTCTTGCTATATAACCATACCAATATTATGCCCAATGTGTATACACTGAAAGATATAAAAGATAGAGGACATTGGTTGGGTAGTATATATGAGTAAGAACTCAAAAAAAATTAAGATCCACTATTAATTTTAACTCTGAAATTATTGACTTCAACGAAAAGTTGCAGACTGAAAATTCAGAGCGAGAAAAGGAGTTTTAACGAACCTATGCTGATATTAGAAATAAGTTTAGCCAGTTAAATGCATCAAGTACTAAAGTTAGATCTTAACTTATTTCTGAACAGAAATCTCATTCTGAAAGTCAACGTGAGCTTGAAGTCAGATATACTGCCAAAATCAAATTGTTTAAATCAAATATTAAAACACTAAAGAGAGAGGCAACTTTGGTCCAGAAAACTTCGTCTGCTGATAAGGTTCAGATTCTTTCTCTTGAAACTAAAATATGTGAATTGGAAGGCAAGTTGGAGGACATAGATTTAGAGCGTACATATCATGATTTAGATGTAATAGAAGGGGTGATAGAGGAGCTGGCCCAAATAAGCTTATCTGAACTTAAAGTGATTAATTTTCTCAGACTTAAATTAGAGCGAGCAAATGAAAACTTAAATTCAAAAAAAATATAAAATAGAATACATGAAAAAAGGGATAGAAGCAACATATGAGATAACCAGTCAGGAAAGAGATAATTTGTCTTCAGCGCGATTAAATTTAATAGAGGAAAATAGGTTCCTCAGATATCAGTTAGTATTAAAGAAAATAATGAAATAGATTCTCCACTCCTGCCTATATATAATTCATCATATACGACGCCTTCTGGCTAATCTTCCGCTCTTAATCCATTATCTCAAATAATTTCTGTAGGTGGCACAGAAGCAGTGCCTTTGATGTCACTGATAATAATATATTTCATACTTACCTTACTACTTATTGCAATTATATAGATCGTGATTGGAAAAAAGCTATGAAATATATGGGACCTTTGCAATAGAAAAGGGGAAATGGCTGGAAAAAATAAAATTGAGTTAATGTTAAATCTGAACATATTTTGACCTAAAAATCATATTTGGCTTATAAAAGTAAAATTGATTTTTTTCGGCTGTTTTCCCCTTTTTTATTGCAAAGATCTCATATGGAAAAAAAGTGACCAATTTTTTACTTATAAAAATTATATAAATAAGAACTATACAAAATGCCTCTTGGCCAGACCAGATCATTATTATTTTCAATCCTAATCAACTATCATATAAGTACTGGCGCAAGTGGAACTTCTTCAAATTATTTTTCAATGCGAGCTAATATCATTTTTGGTAAATCTTTGGGTGGGTTTATTAAGACATTTTCTGCTTGAAATACTATATACGCTAATAACCAACCAATATGAATTCAATCACCTCTCTTACCATTATGTCCATGCTGTAATAAAAATCAATAGTCATCTATTACAATATCTGTTATTTTCTCCTGATCTGTTATTATTTTACGAAATTCCTGTCTATCCTCTTCCATGATTGAGAGACAGATTTTATTAGGTTTGAAGCCTATATACTGAAAAACTTTTTCCTGAAATTCAGCTATTATATTAATAAAGCTTATCTTTAAAATATGCAGATTTTTTTCAGCTGATCATATTCTAAGAATATGATTTTGCCAAATTATTATATGCGAAAAATACTAATGATCATCTCTAGGCATATCCGAAGGGTCTATTCTATGATCAAACCAGAAGAGATGTTTGCCTTGCAAATCCAAATTGAATATAAGAATTGAAGTTAACCGGTATTATTATATAAGAAAAAATTATGTAAATAATATTATGAGTTTTCTTAGCCGAAATTGCCACATCTCGCTAAGAGTACTTAACCATATAGTTAGATAGTTTTGAGCAAATTTTCAAAATACCTAGAAAGTTTATTGAAGACTCTTGATATATTTTATAAGTAAATTTTTTGCTTTTTTTTAGAAATATTCATCGATCTGCTTTTTCCTTTTATCTAAATCCTTAATCTGCATTATTCTATCTGATGGGGGTGGTTGATAACTATCATTCTTATTGATAAAGTATGCACACATTGCTGTTGTTGATCTTAAATAATAATTGATAACTATTTCTATGTTTTGATCTTTTGCGATGTTCGCATATTTCATAAAATCACCAATTCTATGTGGCTTCTTTCTACCATCTTTATTATATAGAGGTGAACCTTTTATAACAACATAGCTAAAGCATTCACTAAGATCAGGAATCCTTTCATTTCTCTCTTTCATACGTTCCATAAGCGATTGTTGCAAAGATTTTTTTCTTAGGCTTCCATATTCCCATTACGATAAATTCATTGAAATCCCATTCCTTATTTTATGCTTCTCTAAGAGTATCTTCAACAATTTTGTAAATTGAGCGTGTATTATTCATATCCATAGCCTCCTTCATAATCCTCTCTTCAATGTATTTGAGAAGCTGAGATTTACCTTGCTTTACAGTATCTATCCCTTTTATGAAAAGTTTTTTCAGCTTAAAGTTTACTACATCTTCATGCCTAACCCCAAAGTACTTCTTTTTATCAGTAAAGCAGACAGAAAATAATACCTCTTCATATGCCATCTTTAGATAAGACGTTTCACTTTTTATCGTAAGATAAGCATTTACTTGATTGCGTAACTTTCTCATCACATCCATAGTAATTTTGCCATTTCAGTCCAGTATGCTTCTTTGGAAAGTTCTTCTCTGGAGAAGGCTTCATCGCATTTTTCATAATACCTATCTGGGCAGGTGAGATACAAAGAATCAGTATCCCATATTTTATCTCAAACTCTTTCTTTGATATAAATTCAGCAACAAGATTAAGGTTGTATTTTCCCGCTGTAGTAGTTCCACAGGCTAATAGATAGGGGCAGTGTTGTCATGAGACATTGATGGGACACTGATAGAACATAGATGAGACAGATAGGACATTTGGGACATAGTGTGAGACAGGTTGGAACATATAGCTGGAACATATAGCTAGGACAACAAATCTCTGGGACATCAAAAATGTACATCACTAGATAGGGGATAGTGAGTTTCCAGCTTTTTCATAAAAAGTATTCATGTATACCTTCAAAGCTTTTTGCTTTGAATCCCAATAATCATAATTGAAGCATATGGTTAAGTATTTTAAATTTAAGCTTTTCAGAATCTTTTTGCCTCTTTTTTTAGCTGAACTTATCATCTTTCCAAAATGTTGCTTTTTCTTTTCTAGTGGGGCTAGACGTGCTTTAAGATCCAACCTCTTGTTAAATAAATCCTCCAATATGGTTAGATATAGATCTTTTTTTTCTGGTTGGTTATCATAATGGACGCACCAAGCTTGGATGATATGATTATTAAATGAAAACTCAATCTTATGCAAGTTATTTCCATTATTTTGCGCAATATCGACATCCTTTGGATCAAATATAAATTTTTCTGAAGAGAGGTTATATGCCATAATAATACTAGGATATAATGAAGCGAAATCCAATCCCGTTACAGGTCTTCTACTTTCAATCCCTTTTTTAGGTAAAAATATGTACACATTAGGATATTTTCCTTTTTCTATATTTTCAGAAACCCTTGTACTTATTACCATATCTTGTTTAACAACATATGTTCTGAAAAGGTTCTATACCTTTATTCCATTTGCGTGATAGTGTGTATTGAAAAGAGAAATATAAGCTATAGAAAGAACTTCTCTATAATCATTTATTATACTTTGATTTACCAAAAGCTCTTAACAGCGTAGTGCATCTATAATACAGTAATATACTACTTTACGCATATTTCTCACAGTTGTTGAGGAGAGGCTTTTTTTGCCTCTAAATAGATTTTCTACATTTTATCATATGGCATGTTAGCCTTACTGTCAAGACTACACTTTTGTAAGAAAAATTTAAGTGAACCTTTCTTTTTGACTTCAGAACAAGAAAAACGTTTTTTGAAGCATACTCAGATATCAATCGGTATGCAACCTGATAGTTTAAAGAAGCTAGAAGTAAAATCATCTTCTGCACTAATTTTGATTTTAATTGGACCATCCATATATTCTTTCTCCTCCAGATCCTCTTCACCTTTCTCGAGAGCCTTAACAGAATACTTTTTCATAAAATTATTTTCAGATTTCTCTCTTATCTTTCTACGATATTTCACTTTAGAATTTCTTCCTTTGTTTCGAACTTTCCCGTCATTCGCTTTCACATTCATTCGAGTATATTGAGATGATATGCTTTCTCCATAATAAAATGTCAATTATAATCTGAATTGTTAAATCCAACTAGGATATCAGAGGCAAATGCTTGCCAACAGAGAGCGAAAGCTTTTAGCAGATTTTCTTAGTTTTCACATATGATTGTGGTGTATCTCAGATCTGATTCTATCTTAACATTGACAAGACATATTTGTTTTAGTGATTTTGGATCATCTTTTTAATGCAATGTTATGTAAATTATAAAGATATTAGTATTCAGATTAAGAACTTTAGCAAATTGATTTAACTCTTGCGAGTCTCTATATCCTACGTAAGGACAAGAATTTAATCTCATAAGAGAGCTGAAATAGGGAATCAGTCACTTATTATTTTTAGGTCTATTATTAGCTAAAAATCTTTTTTAGAAGTATAGAATGCATGCAGGCAGAGAGGATCAATTCTATTCTTATATATATAATTACTTAGCATAGACCATCTAGAAAGTTAGATTTCATTCTCTCTTGCTACTTTACGATGGAATGAGTATAAGTCATCTGATGCAGTTTCATAATTATTATCTTGAATGGCTTCTATGGCTATCTTTCTTTTACCAGTGTCACTCGTATAAATTCGTAAATATATCTTTTTTTCTATATGATAATTACGAAAAGGGAAAGCTTTAATATGCTCTATTTTTAAAGTCTCTACCTTACTATCAGAGAGGATATCTTTTACTTTTATTTTACAATCATTCAAAGACTCCCTATCTGGTACAAGAATATCAAAGAATATCTGAATACCAAGAAGTGTTATTACTGCTTTCTGATCATTAATAAGAGAGCCATAGAGACGTAATACATAGCAGTACTTTTCTTTTATCTTTTGACTGGATTCTTCATTATTAGTGGCTATGAATAGAATATCTTGGCAACTGAATAGAGTATCATTAAAGATTGCGGTTAATCCCTTATCATTTTCTATAACTATATCATCTTGTGTTGGAAAACTGGTCAAGTTTTTTTTTGCCAGAATAATAAATCACTTGGCCTGGTATTTTTTCTTTTTCAGCCTCAGAGTGAAAAGCGGCAGGATGTCAAGGAACTCTGAAAGCTTTGAATATTGTGTCATGTTTCAGATATGTTATCTAGTATATTATTTCAGTATAATACCCTAGTATAAAAGTTTAAAATAAAAATAAATATTATTATAAACATCAAAGATTTAGAATATAGCAAAATAGTAGACATTATATTTATCGATAATTATATTAGAAAGAAAAATGGATACATTTGTCAGTATCCCTCTGATGAAGGGATAATTTGTGGAAATGGAAGTATATGACCAGAAGGGTATAGTATTTACTGGAAAAGACGCCAGCGAGCTATATGCAAACAAGATAAATGTGTAAGATTAATGGCTTTTAAATATGGATTTTATAATTTGCATATCCAGAAGTGATCAGCAGAAAAGTTGAATAAGATGCTTCAGAATGGGCAGACTCCAGATGCATTAAAATGGGATCTTGATAAAATAAAAATGTCTGATACAATAGAGTGTTAGCCTTAGAAATTTGTTTCTAGAAAAAATGCAGGAGACACTTCTGGAGACGTTGAAAATAAACTTTTTGATGTTTTTAGAATTCTAGAAAGACTTTTAGATAGATGTCCCTAGTGTCCTTAGTATCCTTAGAAAAAAATCGGAACACCTAACCTTTTTTTTTATTTTTTAAATATACATATATTACGCATATACCATCTATATAGTATCTATTACTACTCATATAACATACATAAATAACATAAGAAAAGTTTTGAATTTTTTTCTACAACTTATTTTTTACTAAGAACACTAGAGACACTAGGAACATACATAGAAGAACACAATCAATAAACTTAAAAATCTAAAAATTAATATCATAGTTGTCTCTAGAAAGTGACCTCAGAAAATTTTTTTTAAGGACACTAGGGACAGCACAATATGAAAAAATTGTCTCAATTTATATCCTAATTCTTTCTCATATATACTTTACATTAAATGTGATAAATGAACTTATTCTGAATATGGATTTTGCGATTCATATGCAAAGAAATATAAGGCGAAAGAAGAGTACTATCAGAAAAAGTTGGCAAAGCTGACCTAAAACTGATGAACTAATAGAAATACTCTAGTTCCCTGCCAGTTCTATGATAATTCTAGGACACTATCAAAATACTATCATGGTGCTAAGTTGGATTCTCAAATTATATGCCTAAAAGATCAGCCAAAATTAATCGCAGATCTACTGTGTTATCTAATATAATATTTTTTTTATCACATTTTGATATCTAGAAAGGCAACCAAATAGGCACAAAAGGAAAGCATTTTAACATAAAATCCAGTACCCAATCAGACGTAAGAGGCCAGCATTCTCAACATAAAATCAGATATCCAAATAGCTACAGAAAGCCAGTATTAACAATATAGAATTTATTATGTAAATAGATTAAAAACAAGAAGAAAGCAGTTACTATTAGATTATGACATCACTATTAAATTAAAATACTACCATCTACTATTAGACTATGAAGTTACTATCATATTATACAGAAAACAGTTAAAATAATATTATAAATGCAAAGAAGATATCCGTATGTAAGTTATGAAAGCACTATCAAAATATGAATAGTTTGTTATAAAGTTACCACTAGATCATATAATTTGATTATGATATCACCATTATATTACGAAGATACTAGCAGAATATGAAGCTACCTTTATATTATAAAGATACTGGCAAACTATGAAGTTATCATTATATTATGAAGATACCAGCAGATTATGAAGTTACCATTATATTATGAAAATACCAGCAGACTATGAAATTACCTTCATAACCTAATCTAAGTCATATGTGATTTCATAATATAATTATATTATGAAGTCACATGCGACTACTTTAATTGTTATTTATAAAATTAAATAATTTAATATATATAATAATTAAATAAATAATAATAAAATAATATTATTAATAAAAAAATTATTACATATCATTAATGTTTAATATCAGTAATATGTGATTTTTGTTTAAATAATTTGTTATCCTGTATCACATCTTTTACATTTTATTTTTACTATATATTCTGAAGACTTAGAATTTTTTCAAGTGTAATATCATATTCATCACATGTTATTTGTTATATTTATAATTTTAGTCAAATTTATAATTCTAATTAATGTGTTTTTTAGAATGTTAAATAACATTATACAATTTTAAATATAATTTTGATTTTGATAAAAATTCAAATAAAGTTACATAAATTTTCAAAAAAAGAATTTTTATTATTAGTGTTGACTATTAGTTGTGATAAATAATAAATTTTTATTAATAAATATAATATACAGTCAATCTTAAGATTGCTTGTCTAAACTCATTTTATATTTGATAAAATGTCTAAACTATAATTTTGCTAAATTTTTACTAAGATTTTAATATAGTTTCGCATTTTTATAAGCTTTGATATAATTTTACCTTTTTCAGAATTTCAGACTTTTTAATAAGATTTTAATATAATTTCGTTAAATTTTATCTTTTTCCATTTAGATAACTTGTAAAATCTCTAGGTTTCGTCTAACAACCTTAGTCAACCCTTTCTAAATACATCTTCTCAGATTATAGTAAAATATACATTTAAAGAGATATACATTTAAAAAGAAAATTTTCTATATAAATTCTATATGTTTAAGACAGAATAAAAACGTGCAGTTAGAAAGAAAATATATAGTATGTACATTTAGAAAGAGTTAATTATAAATACTTTACACAAATATTAAAATTATATTATATTTAATACTAAATCAATATATAATATTGATTAATTATACCTAAATGTTAATACTTATTAAATATAAGCTCTGTTTAAATTTTTTTAATAAGTAATTAATAGAGTTCCAGATGAGTCGAGTTAACTCACGAGTCAGATAAGCTGAGTCGAGTTTAAATCAAGTTGAGTTTATGTTTTTTTGACTCGATGATTTGCGAGTCAAGCCAAATTCAAGTCGAGTTAAATATTTAACTCGACTCGATTTAAACTCGACTTGATTCGAGTTGACTCGAGTTGACTTGAACGATAAAAAAAATCGTTCAAGAAGAACGATAACAAATCGTTCGACTTGAACGATAAAAAAATCGTTCAAGAAGAACGATAACAAATCGTTTGACTTGAACGATAAAAAATCGTTTAAGTCGAACGATAACAAATCGTTCGACTTGAACGATAAAAAAAATCGTTTAAGTCGAACGATAACAAATCGTTCGACTTGAACGATAAAAAAATCATTCAAAAAGAACGATAAATCGTTCGACTTGAACGATAAAAAAATCGTTCAAGTAGAACGATAACAAATCATTCAAGAAGAACGATAACAAATCGTTCGACTTGAACGATAAAAAAATCATTCAAGTTGAACGATAACAAATTGTTCAAGAAGAACGATAAAAAAAATTGTTTAAGTCGAACGATAACAGATCGTTTGACTTGAACGATAAAAAAATCGTTCAAGAAGAACGATAACAAATCGTTTGACTTGAATGATAAAAAAATCGTTTAAGTCGAACGATAACAAATCGTTCGACTTGAATGATAAAAAAATTCGTTTAAGTCGAACGATAACAAATCGTTCAACTTGAACGATAAAAAAATTGTTCGACTTGAACGATAAAAAAATCGTTCAAAAAGAACGATAACAAATCGTTTGACTTAAACGATAAAAAAATCGTTTAAGTCGAACGATAACAAATTTTGCATAAATTCAAGTTAAAATTGAATCGAGTTAAAATCGAGTCGAGTCAAATTGAGTCGAGTTTAAAATTTATATAACTTGAATCAAATTAAATCAAAAAATTTTATAAAATAAATTTGACTTGACTCAACTTGAAAAAAATGAGTCGAATAGAGTTGGTCTTTAAACTCGACTCGACTCGACTCATTCAGAACTCTACTTTTGAGCATTTAAAAACATGCCTAATAACTACACCAGTCTTAATTTATCCTGATTTTAAACGCAAGTTTTTACTCTTTACCGATGGCTCATACATAAGCCTTGGTGCAGTATTGGCATAATTAAATAATAATAATAAGGAACGTGTCATAGCTTATGCTAGTCGAAGTATAAGCCATGCTGAACGAAATTATGCTCTAACTGAATTGGAATGTCTTGCTGCTGTATGGAGAATGGAACATTTTCGATCATATTTATTACATCAACAATTCGAACTAATTACTGACCACGTAACCTTACAATGGCTTTTTAATAAACCTGACCCTCGTAAGTTTATAAGATGGATTATTCGTATTATGGAATTCCCATATCAAATTTGGTATAAAAAAGGAAAATTACATTCAAACGCTGACGTATTGTCCTGATTTCTCTTACAATAATCCATAACAATCATAACAAAAATCTGAAAGTGAAAGCAAAAGTGTTAGCAGTGCGACTGACAGCTCTACAACATGGAACCTGAAACATATTACCAATTGTACCAATATTTTACTCAACTTACATACCCCCTAAACCTCACCCCTTCACAACAACATGCAATTCAAAAACAAGCTTAACATTATTTTATACAAAACCAACAACTTTATAGACATAATCATAAACATTCAACTCAACCACTACTTGTAATCAAACCAATGAAGTTAAAAGTATTCTACATAATATTCACAATAAACCTTTAGGAAGACATTTAGCATGCGATATTACCTATAACAAAATTGTCTCTTGATATTACTGGCCTAGTATGTATAAAATGATTGATAATTGGATATGAACATGTGATATATGCCAATGACAAGGAAGGCCAAAACCCAAAGAACCATTACATCCTATACCTGTTAGACAACCATTCGATCGTATTAGAATAGATTACGTAAGACCACTTCTACGTATAACAAAGAAAATAGGTATATTATTGTAACGACTGAATATTTGACAAAATAGGTTGAAGCTAGTATCACACCAGATTGTACTACCCAAACTACTGCACAGTTTATTTACAATAAAATCATATGTTGATACAAAATGCCAAAAGAAATATTGACTGACTGAGCAACGTCGTTCCAAAATGAATTAGTCACTGCTTTGTTACATGTAGTAGGGACTAAACATAAATTATCTTCACCATATCACCTACAGACCAATGGCCTTACTGAATGCTTTAATAGGACCTTGTATACAATATTAGCCAAGTACGCTGAACAACATCATAGAGAATAGGATACTTATTTGACATCAGCATTATTCGCATACTAAACTGCTCAGCAAGAAACAACTAAATTCGAGCTATTTGAGTTACTATATAGACGAAAAGCAATTCTACCTATAGATTTACAACTACAGCGACCTTCACCTATCACGAATTTATCAAATGCCATGGAAAAACATCAGCAGATAATCTCATTACAATTGCAATAACGACGATTAGATGCACAACAAAATATTATGCAACGACAACAAAAGTAACAAGAACATTACAATAAGGATCGCCCTGAAATTTCTTATCAAATTAGAGATAAAGTTTTATTATTTAATGTCATACAGTCACACATTCATGAAGACAAATTTAAAGACAAATTCAATAAACCTTTCTATATTCACGACATTGTGAGACCTGGAACTTATAAACTTCGTACTATAGATAGACGAGTTAGAAAGAATCCCATACATGCGGATCTTCTAAAGCCATATCTGAAACGAACCGAATGGGAACCTCAGATAATTATTAAATAATGATCAGTATTAAGATATTATAAAAGAGATCTTTGCCATCATTATATTATTTAAACAAAACTATAATAGAACTTACAAATTTTGAAATAGTTTTAAAAGAATTTCAAATTCCTATAACTGTTCTTGAAGAAATTCGACCAATGGAACCTCTATATCAAATTGACGTATTCTTAGCTTAAAAAGTGCAGTCCACTTATCAAACTCTACTACATTCTACCTGTATGAGGAACCGTATTTTATCTCTTGTTAATGCTTTTTATTTAGGTCAACTTATAGACGATGTGACTATTTCACCGGCCTAACGAATAGTATAAATAGCAATGATAACTAAACATTATTACTGAACTGCTATTCGAGTTTATCATCTCTTTGAAAATATAGGAGTCCAATGAATCTTTGATACTCGATGTCTGACCTTGACCATAATTTAACGATTAAAGTCCAGTGAATATCAAGCTTTTGTACTGAAAACTCTCAATATTTCTGCAGAAGCAGAAATCTTAAGCGGGAGTAATATGAATGGGTAAATGTGATATAGCTTATGTGATACAGAAGATCAACTAATTTGACATAAACAATATATATGATATGTCAGATATATGTGGCATAACTGACATATTAGACATAGTTGATATATAGATATAGTTGATATATTAGACAAAGTTGATATATTAGACATATTAGTTATATTTCTCTATGTAATTTATTTTATATAAATAGGTAGCTTTTTAGTTCATGTAAAAAGACAGACAGATAGGAACTTGACAAGTTAGTTTTAGTAGTTTTAGAGGCAACTGGCCTATCACGTTATATTTTAGTTTCAGTATTCATTTCTTTTCTTTTCTTATTTTCTTTTATCTCTTTTCTTTTACTTCTATTATTTTACTCATGAATAAACACATTATTTTATAATTACAAATCATTAACAATCTGTTGAATTATTCAATGTAATAGTATAAATACTTTTGATAAACTGACTAAGTTAAAAGCTTGTAAACTGTTGAAAGATTACTGCTCAATTAAAAAGAATAAACCACTTAAACACCCCATCTAACAGTTATAGTTTATAAGAATTACACGTTAACATCACAAAAATAATGCTTAAATTAGATGCTCTTACAGAAACACTTGCCAAAATACATACAGATCTCACTTTTATAGTCCATCATTTTGATACTGTTGCACGACACTTAAACATCTTCACCCTCGCTCCAGAAAAAGTTGCTGAGCTAAACACCGTTAATAAAGGAAAAGGCAAAGCCTATATGGAGACTGATAAATTCCAATACGAAGAGGGTGTTGATACCTCTGAATCTAAAATCGTAGAATATGAAGGGAAATCCAGTGGCTCGCTCAAGAAAATACGAACTACAGCTTAATAACAAACAAAATATTGAAAAACTCAACTCTGCGCTTAAAGCAGTTGCTCGTATTCAAAAATTTATGTATAGATCTACCAATGAATCACTTTGTACACCTATTCCCTAATTAAATAAACCAGGTGCAATATAGGTAAATAAGGATGGCACTGAATCAACCTACCCCAACCTCTTTTTTTAATCAATTTTATGAATATACAAAATAATCACACAAATATCAAACCTACCCCTACTTTCTTTAATATTGCAACTCATAATACTTATTTATTACTCGACTTACATAAACAACAACTTTTAGTTGATCTCTATTCCATTAACTATCTAGATATTATTGCATTACAAGAAACCAATTTTACTACATCCCTTCAACAATTCTCTCTTAAATCCATTTGTAATAACAAGTTTATACCTTTCTTTTCCACGGATCTTGACACTCGACATTTGGGCTTTGGCATTGGATTTCTCATTAGAAAATACCTCACTGATCATATCTTTCACCACTCTTTCTTTTTTAATTGAATTTTTTACCTTGATTTTCAATTCAAAAACAAAAACAAACTTCGTATTATTAACATTTATTTATCATGTTCTGATGAATCTCTTCGTTTAAAAACTATTCAACAGATACGTACTCTCCTAAATGAAGCTACTAAATCTGACTTTTATATTATTATTTTAGGAGACTTTAATACTGACCTATCGAGACCTCACAACCCCTTGCACTCAATACGCTTTATGGATTATATTGCAAACAACAATTTTATTAATACTTATGACTTTGTCAAATCAATCAGAAATGTCAATAATCTTCATACATATGTCAGTAGCTCGTCACTTTCAAGGATTGATCATATCTATATTGCTCCTTTAATTCCAGACTTTAATGACTATCAAGTTGTTTCAGTAGATACGTCTTTGTCTGATCATTATATCATTTTCAGTTCCATAGCTTTGAATTCTATTAATCCAAGTTTTAATAATGCCTCTATGATGAAAAAACTTGTATTCTCATATTATGACATGACCAATAATGATTGGTTTACATATGCTGACACTGTGGATGCCTATTATAAAAAGTCAATATTAGCTTTCACAGATTTAGATAATATTTCTAATATACACAAAATCAACTTTGTATGGGATCTCCTCCAAAAAGCCATTATAGATGCAGTACTAAAATGTATACTGAACAAACACATCTCTCATCATACTCGTAATCTTAGATCTAAACTGTTCAAATTAATCTATAAACGTATTAAACTTCTATATAAATTGAAGCGAATTTTCAAATCATGTTTAATAGATGGTTATTTTAACAACAAATAGGATACTTTATTTAACAAAGCCTCACATTTCTCAACGGAATACGATTGCCTCTACCCATAGCAAATACATATACTTTGAATTTTATATTAACAATGTTACCCTTATGAAAGACCTAAAGAAGATCCTAATAGCCGCTACAAAAATACAAGAAGTAGAATATAAATCAAAATCTATACAAGAAGCAATAGATCGCAGATGTGAAAACTTTACTACAAACTAATTAGCTATGTTTAACTTTCTTCTTGATCATTCTTGTATAACCATTCATCTAGATCGTTGTATTAACAATAACAGTCTGTCCAAAGAACTACTTACAGACCCAATAGAGGTAAAAAGAGAAACAGCTTGACATTTTCAACAAGTTGTAGGATCCAGATACTCCAATCCACTGATCTCAGATCTATGGAAAGAGGAATATGCACCCCTAAATAATGTTAATCCTAGCATTTATAATCCTCTCATGCAACCTCCCACTGAAAAAGAATGGTCTGACATTCTTAAATCATTATCTAATGGCAAAGCTTCCAGCCCTTCTAAAATATCAAATGAAATATTGAAACATCTTGGTTCTTTTGCAGTTAAATGTTTCTGGAAGATTGCCTCTAGTTGTCTTTTGCATAATTTAACTCTCCATATATGAAACCTAGCTTTCGTGTATCTAATTCTAAAACTAAAACCATAGGAATTTAATCTTAATCATACCAGACTGATCACTTTGTTAGAATGTTCTCGAAAAGCTTTTATTAAACTCATCAATAGTCAGCTCCTTACTATTTTAGCTGTGCATAATATTCTTAAAGGCAATAACTTTGCTGGGTTTTCCTTTAGAAGCATATTTGAACTAATTAATATTCTTGATAATATTAAATATGATGCATCATTCTATCACAATAACCTTTGGATCCTATTTTAAGATATGTCGAAAGCATATGATAGAGTCAATCTGGGAATGTTAATTAGAACGTTAACTAGACTACACCTTCTTATGACTTTTGTTCATCTTATAATTTCAATTTTCATCCCTCGATTTAATCAGATATTTACTGCACATGGTAATACTGATACCTACTATGTCCTTTCAGGTATAGATCAAGGTGAAATTATTTCCCCAATATTATGATGCATATATTATGATCCACTATTATGCAAAATTCAAAATTTCTCATTAGAATATACTCAAAGTGTCAATTGGAGAAAGACCTTACCAAACATTTCACAATGCAATTTATAAATCATGTCCTTGCACTCGCTTATATAGATGATACCCCTGGATGGCGGATTCTAGAACGAACCTTCAAAATATAATGACTATTATGAACTCTTTCTTTACCCTCAACCAGTGATGGCAAATGACTAGGTCATTTGACTAATTTTCAAATGACCCGAAGTCATGCTGAAATGACCGGTCATTCCGTGTCATTTAGAATTCAAGTCATTTGCAAATGACTCATGACTCAATGACCTAGGTCATTTTGTCATTTGAAAAAATTTGGGTCATTTAGTCATTGGGGTTTATAATTTTAAAAAAATTTCGTCCAAGTATATTCACTAAAATTACCGCATTATTCAATTTTACTTCGGAAGTATTCGGTCACGATATGATCTACATATTTATTAACGCTAAAATTTTTTTTTTCTGATCTTTTTTTTGTCTGAACTTTATTTTTTGAACTAAACTTTTTTTGGACTAAGTTTATATTAAGTGGGAAAATAATGGGTAAAGAACATAATTATCGTGAGTTTTTTTTTTTAACTAAACCAGATAATCCAAAGGCGAATAAAAAGGCTGTTTGTTTCTCATGTATACGAAAGTATACATTATCTATTGCAATTACAAGACCTGATTGCTTTGTTTCTAACAAAGCAAAATTATGCCGAGCACACTTAAAGAAATGTTCAAACTTTGAGCAGGAGTATAATGAAGATGAAAGAAAAGAAATTCTTTCACGTCATATACCGGAGGATGAAAAAAAACCTTCTCAACAAAAAGATATTACGAAAGTTTCCAAAATTGATGATAATTCCATTACAACTCCTAAAATTACAAATATCGATCCATCATCTAATCCTTTTACAACTGCCATTAAACAAACGACCCTTTCTAATTATGTATCACGCCCTTTATCAACAAAAGATAACCAACATTTTGAAAATTTGGTATTGCTTATGATAGTTTCAAATGGCCTTTCTTTTACATTTATGGAGAATAAGGAAACTCTAGATGTTTTCAATTTTATTTCACCTGCATTAAAACTTCCTGGACGACGAGCAATAAGTGATAGAATACTTCCAAATTCTGCAAATGAATTAACAAAGTCAATTGTACAAGTTGCATCCAATGATAAAATCGGAGTAACAGCAGCTTTTGATGGTTGGACTAATATTAAACAGGAGCATCTTTTTGGAGTTATTTTTATTACTTCTCAAGGCGAACCTTTAATTTGGGGAGCACATGATATTAGTGATCAACGATCAAGAACCGAAGATGTAAAAATTCTTATTAAAAATATAATGGATGATGCTGAACAAAAAGGTATTCAAATTAATTGTTATGTTTCTGATTCTGCTGGTGAATATGCTGCTGCAAGGTAAGAATTAAATAGCATTTATATTTTATTTAATTTAAAATGATTAAATTTTAATTATAACTTTAATTTAATAGGCGACAACTAAGAGTGGAATATCCTAATAAGATTTTTATACCCTGCATGGCTCATCAAATGAACTTAATTGTCGGAGACATTTTTAAAGAATCTGAGACTTATAGAATAACATCTAAAAATGCTGTGCGCGTCGTCAGTTATTTTCATTCATCACCATATTTTACTGGTGTATTAAGAAAAGAGCAAAGATCGTGTTATAATCAAACTATTTCACTTATTACCCCGGGTGAGACTCGTTGGAATAGTTTTTATTTTTGTTTTAATTCTGTATTAAAAACAGAAGCTGCACTTAAGGTAATTATTTCTTTTTTAATTTAAAATTTAAAGTTTTAAAATTTTTAATCCAATTTGTTTTAATTTATTTAACTTAGACATTAATTACAAAGTTTTCTCCAGAAAGAGTTGGATTAGCTAGTATTTCAAGAAGTGGATTTTTACGACAAAGAACTTTATTAGAAAATAATAATAAAGTACTTCCGCCTGATATTATAGCAATAATAAATGATTCCAATTTTTGGTCACAACTTTATGAATTACAAAACTTATTATTACCATTATGTGGAGTATTAAACAAATTACAAAAGGATATTGCACGTTTACATGAAATTGTTCATTGTTTTGGTTGGATTATTAATATTTTTATAAATCATAATAATGTATCCTTTTCTAATCAAATGGTAGCACGATTAATAACTCGTTGGGCTCAATGGGAACAACCTCTCCTTTTATTATCATTTGTTTTACATCCAAAATATCGACTTTCAAAATTTTCTTCTAATATTTCAAATCTTTCTTATACACATTTTGGACAATGGTTGGGTTATTATTATCAAGTATGGTTTAGTGAATTACCAAAGAGTATTTTACGTGAATATTTATCTTATCAAAGAGAAATATATCCTTTTGATAATAATACATATAGTCAATTTAATGAAAATATAATTGATTTTTGGGAATCAGCAAAGGGTTTTGCACCAGAACTTTCTCAATTAGCTTTGCATTTATTTAGCATTTGTGTTAATTCAGCTTCTGTTGAACGTCTTTGGTCAAGTATGGGATTTTTACATACAAAACGTCGAAATCGCCTTAATGTAAATATTTATATTTATTATATTGAATTATATATTGTATTTTATCTAATTTTTAATTTTTTAAATTCTTAGCATGAAAAGGTATTAGCAATGAGTCAATTACGAAGTGATATATTAAAGAAACGAAAAAGAGAAGAAATTGAAAAGTTTGAACAACAATATAAACGAGTTCATATTACTGCTCCAATACAACCAAATAATGATGAAGAGGAGCGAGATTCTTTTTTAATTGATATAAGTGATGATGAAGATGAAGAAATTAACACATCAATTTTTAATGAAAATGATGATAATAATAATGCTAGTGAGATTTTTAATGTAGATAATTGGTTACAAGTAGTAGAAAATTGGATTAAAATGCTGGATATTGAAAACCATTTAGATAATGGTGAAGATATTAATGAAGAACCACTTGAATTTGAATTAGGTGGTCGTATTATACATCCAGCAGATGATCCATTAGCAAAATGGAATTTATTGGATTTAT
>CAJVPQ010000119.1:0-38939 GCA_910591825.1 Funneliformis caledonium
AAATTTGGAAATGATTGAAATTATTTTTTAAAAAGTTAAAAAATTAAGCTTATTTATATAAATATTTCTATATACCAGAAAAAAACTCAAATAGTACATTAAATCAATATTATTTTAGCAATCGGATAAATCTGAAAGTTCGGTTCTTAGGAACGATAATATCATTGTTCCTTAGGTATGATAATACCATTGTCTCTAAGGAACGATAAATGCATCATATCTTAGGAACGATAATACTATTGTTCCTTAGATATGATAATACCATCGTCTCTAAGAAACAATAAATACATCGTATCTTAGGAATAATAAAACAATCGTTCCTTAGGTATGATAAAACTATCGTACCTTAGAAATGATAATATCATCATTTCTAAGGAACGATAAAACTATCATACCTTAGGAACGATAATACCATCGTCCCTAAGGAACGATAAATGCATCGTACCTTAGAAACGATAATACCATCGTTCCTTAGGAACGATAAAATCGTCATTCCTTAGGTACAATAAAACAATTGTCCCTAAGGAATGATAATACCATCGTCCCTAAGGAGCGATAAAACAATCGTCCCTAAGGAACGATAATACCATCGTTCCTTAGGTACAATAATACCATCGTCCCTAAGGAACGATAATACCATCGTACTGTTAGATGAAATAACTCTTGAACTACTGATTAATATTTTAATGGAAATAGTATCATTAGAACCGTTTTGATGAGAGCTTTCCAATGAATATAAGCTTGACCTGATTGGACCAATAGATGACAAGATATTTCAAAAAGAATGATCAAGTATAATTCCGTAGATCATTACTAAACGGAGCCGTAATTCCTTAACGCGAATTAGCGATCGTCCGGCCGAAATTACGAAAATGACGAAAATTATCGTAACGATGAAACCGATGATGAAACTCTTTCTCGCTCTCTTCCATACCCAAAAATTTAGAAAAACAAAAATTTCATTTTTCAAAGAAAACTTATTTTTTTATTAAAAACTTTAACTATACAACATGACTCTTGATATTTTCAAAAACCTTTTTACTCAAGAAGTCTTAAACTTCCAAAAACTGAAGTCTTATATTACATTGGAACTTGAAAAACAAGATTTTGCTATTGCAGAATTTCTCTCGTATGAAACGCCAGAAGTCTTTTGGCTTGTTAGAAAACTAAATGAAGAATACTTGAAAGCTTTTCCAGTGGAATACACTGCACAAGAAATTTTCCTCAATAACAATTTTATTGATAATTTTGCAAGGTCTTATGCATATAACCTACACGAAACTGGAACAAGCGACCATGAAACTATTAACACCAAAGATATTATTTCAAATACTATTGAAACAGCTCTCCTACACAATGAACTTGAAGACGTTATTTCGCTTCATGATGATGAGGAAATCTCTTCACAAATGGATACACTAAATGATAATGACATGTCAATAGATACAAATAATACACGACACGTTAATCTTCCTTCCTTTTCATCAACTCCTAATACACAACTTCCTTCGTCTAATAATCAAAAAAAAATAATAATAACAAACAAATATCAAAATAAAGCAGACAACAAAAAATCTTATGTGTCAGTAACAAAACAACCTAAACAAAATATTCACGCATCTGCAGATTTCAACAATAACAACAACAATATCGACACGTTCTTACACAATCCAATTAATAATATTACACAAAGCCAAAAGTTACACAAGGATGATTTACACCACACAATGAAAAATACTTCCTACGTGACCAAACCTAACAATAAAGGAAACGTTTTTGCATCGCTTCTAGCTTTTGTCATGCCAGAAGATAATAGGATAGAGAAATTAGACTTCATTTCCTCTCTCTTTTCCAAAAAACCAGGCTTCGTTAATATAGATTGGAAATTTCATAATGGCAATGCTAATATCTTTATAGAATTTAACAATCGAAAATTATTATTGGATGCAATAGATGATGCTCTAATCAATTATCCTGAACTCCCTTTTAACCTAATCAATGAAGTTCCAATTAACACTCAACACCACAATAATCCCACTTACAGACTTAAATCTGTTCCTAGTGAAATTACACAGAATCATATAAATAGAGCCCTTACATATTTTGGTTCTATAACTTCAACTGAAGATAAATATAGAAACAGATATGACACTATACGTGACGTTATTGTCTCTTTTGGAAAAATCAGAAAACCACATCAACTCAATACAGCCTGAACACATAATATCAATGGACAGGTCATTAGATGTACTCATGTAGACACACCTGCAGATGAACTAAAAGATATGTTGCTGGCTTTAAAGGATTTAAAAATAAAACTTCACCCACAGAAGCATTCCGTACGTTAAAAGCATTTAATGCAAGATCATGTTATTTTCATAACAATATCGCTTATGCTGCCTTTACAACTAAAGAAGATATGAATTCTGCATCTTCACAACGCATTTTACATAATGGGTACAAATTGGACGGAAGACCCAGAATTCTCAACAGACAATACAATCAACAAAAAACATCCAGATCACAAATAAACTCTCCCTGTAAGAATTCTATTGAGTATCACAATATTATTAGACGATCTTCTTACTACAATATTAGAAATAGAAAAGATGCTAACGCTTCTTTCTCAAGTGAATCACAAAACACAGCAACACCTAACAACAATAGTAACAATAACAACTCTGATCCACTAGCTTTAATTCTATCCAAACTTCAAAAGTTGGATTCAATCAAATCCCATCTAGCCAAATTAGATTCACAATTCTTCGCCTTCACTAATAATGATGGGCATACAGCTCACTGTTTATAATATACTCCACACTAAGCGAATCACAGATGAATAGTATTCCTACTGATAACTGAAATACTTCTCTTATGGATGATGACATTAATTTTTTTTTAGATAACCAGGTGGCTCACTTTCATGAAAATAGACAAAATACAATTGATAAAATTGATAAAAACATTTCACATTTAGATAATACTCTATCCACCAATATAATCAAAGGAGACATACTTACTTTTGCTACTCACAATATCAGAGGAATCAATAATTCTACAGACCCAATCAAATCTTCTCAAATCATAGAACACTTTACATACAATAAGGTTGATTTCGTTAATCTTACTGAAACACATCATAAAACATCTATGCTTTTTAAAAAAAAACTCTTTCCGCTATGACCAAAATACGCAAAACGAAAGAGAACAACAGGAACCAAAGTACACAAAAACTGCATTCTCGCCCTGTTATGCCAGAGCAACAACTGAAAAAGAAACAGAACACTTTACAAACTGTTGAACCCGAAAGCAGTATGTCTACCAACAACAACAACGACGAAACTCCACTTATGGATGTCAACCCTCTTCCGCTAGAAAAAGGAAAGGGAAAAGAAATTTTACAAAGTGAAACAACCTTGGTTGATACTACCAAACAAAGTGAAATGAATGTCGACGACGCCAACGACGCTTCTGAAAATTTTTTGAACAACAGGAAGAGCCCTCAAGATATTTTCACAAAAAAACGAAATTTTCGCTTACTTCCCAACAGACGACTACCCCAGAAAATCCCCTCAAATGAAAGTTTCTGACGTCACAGATCTCGTGTTCGATCGATTTGATTCATTCTCAGGTATCACTTTAGCCAAACACCCAGAAGACCAATCAAAAAGTATACTCAAGGCGACATTTTCTGACAAAGAAGAAAGGGACGCGTTTTGTAAGGTCATCTTACCTAATTTAGAAAAATGCACGTTTTTGCCCCTTGACATCGTACCCAAACATCTATTCGTGCCATAATAATCGATCAAAGTTACAGAGATTCCATTGGACACAACGGAAATTAGAATTAAGAAAATCTTTTTCCGATTCGGAAAGATCATCAGGTTCGCAATGGAAATAAAGAACTTATGGCAACAAGCCACAATTACATACGATATCAACGCCAATTTTACAGAACTGAAAAAAGGTCATGGTGTCTTCATTCTCAATAACATGGTGTGATTCCATATGTGTGACTTAACAAGAGATCAGATACTAGGACGATCAAAGTTTTCGGCTAAGCTCACGTGCCTCCCACGTTATACTACGGGCAAATATTTATCCGACCTGGGATTAATGACCAATGCGACAGCCTGGATCATCCCTAAGGCCAGATCCAACTACAACAACTTACAACACGCCTTCTTCTATTTCGCATCAACGGATGATCACGAAGCGGCAATCAGTAATAACAACCTTACGATTAACAGTAAACATATTGAATAGACAAGTAACAAAACGCAATTATACGTCATCTGTTCTTTTTCCTATTACAAAATAAAGGACTGTCCAAAAAAACGAAGAACACCTAGCGACAGAAATACACAGAACCTGTATCATCGATTCCAGCCTGCTCAATACAACAACTATAAGACTCCGTCCCATTCTAGAAGAGGAGTGGTCAATCCAAACGTGACTTTTGCCTGAATTACTAAAGGAAGATAGGACGAACAACCTCCACCTCCATTAAAACCTAAATAATGAATTTCTAACAACGAAGATGGATCCTTTGGGTTAAGAGATCCGAATAATACTCTACTCCCTTCCTGAAGTGATGACATCCCGCCAGAGATGGATATCATCGATAATACACTTACTCCAATGGAATCACGTGATCTAGCCGCTAGTACGAAAGCTAGAGGCTCCATGCATGAGAAATCTAATGAAAAGGTCGACTTTAAAACATTTATCAAGGACAGCTTCCTACAGTTAACTCAGAAACTAGAAGATTTTACAATCGCCATTGGTTCAGTCATGAAAAGAATGGATACCATAGAAAACACTCTCAACATCAAGGTCCTAGCTCCAGATGAAATCATAGACAACTCAGATATGGTGTATGGCTACGACACCCTGACTATTGATACATCTAACTCAGTTATCAATAAATAACGACGCACTATCGATGCCCTTAAAGAACTCAATGATGCCCAAAACTTACGGCTGAAGTATTTCACAGAAACGATAAATAGTTTGGTAAACTCGTGTAATGCCTTCCGTACAATTCTCGTTCAAAACAAACTACTACCAGCAGACAAAACAACAGAAATGATAGCTCTCAACACTAATTACAACTTAACTGCAGATAAGGCTCTAAAGAGCCTTCCTCAATTCTAAAAACATACAATTATGATTACTTTCTCTACAGATATTAATAACGTTTCAGCATCCTCAAGTACTAATAATTCCGCTTCCCCATTAAACATTCCTAACCTCACCTTCGCTACCCATAATGTTAGATCATTCACAAACACTGCAAAACAACATTCCTCCTTTCCCTTTATTCCGCATATAATATAGATATCATCAGCCTTCAAGAAACAAACTTTAAAGAGACATACGCAAAGAATTTCAATCCAACTCATTCCTCCCATATATCGTTTTTCAGTTCAACACCAAAACAAAGAACGGCCTTCAGAGTTGGATTTATACTAAAAAAAGATATCACCTATCATGTTTTTAAACACGATACAAAGCTTGATCGATTGATTTACGTGGACTTACAATTTGCCAACAAACAAAAATTGCGTATCATTAACTGTTACTTACCACCTGCAGATTTAAAAACTAGACAAGAAGTCCAACATATACTTACGAAATAGATCAAAGAAGCTTCATCATTAGATTATCATGTGACCTTGTTAGGGGATTTCAATGCTGATATGGATCGCCAACACAACCTGACAATGCACTTAAGTATTTCGACACATTGCACAGAATGTCTATGTTTGATGCCTTTACCCTCAAACATGACTGCGCAATAACTGGCTTTCCTTCGTTTACTAATAGTCAATATACTTCGAGAATTGACTACGTATGGACATCAACAGAAATTTCTGTTAACATACTGGATTGTTTTACCATTCCGATAGCTTCAGATGTATCTGACCATCTGCCAGTCGTGACAAAGTGTGCTAACTTCTTAGATATCAAATTTAACAAAAGAAAAATACAGGCAAAAATAAGTTTTGATTTCGACAAAATGGATGACCAAAAATGAAACAAATTTGGAACCAAATTTGATGCACTCTTAAACGGCTGCTCGCTGAAAACCTTGAACATCAACACTTTTTGGACACAAACTTTGCTCAACAAACAATGGGATCAATTCCAGGATTTACTGATTAAAGCTGCTAAAACTACTATTTCCATTCAAAAATCAACAGGACAATTTAAATACCCGAGACCCCTAGATTGTCCAAACTTTATGTATAACAAAAAGATCTCCACAAATTCAATAAGTTATTACGCTCAATCAAAAATGGGGCATCTTTTCCGATCTCCTGGTCCTGTTTATATGATATCTACATCAATATTGCACACTCACTTAATTTAGTTACCACTCACCCTACTCCAGATTATCCATTTAATTTCATTGACCTTCTGCTCTCCGACACTAACTTACTGATCAACATAATTCATTGTAAAGCTAAACTGCACGAGAAGAAATACAAACTTCAAGCAGTCTAACAAGCACTCGAACAACGCCTTGAAAACTACGCTGTACAACCTGGTAAAATGTTAGACTTCACCTTAAATCGTTCGAGAAGAACCATAGTACTTGACCGCTGCTTATCAAGGAATTTCAAGGATTTACTCACGGACGAAAGTGCTGTCAAACTTAATGTAAATGAACATTTCCAGAAGGCGGCTGGCACCACCCATGAAAACAAAGTGATTCCGGAGGAATGGAGCTCTATTTACAATCCGATCTCCAACATCAACCCCAATATATATAGGTCTTTAATGTCACCCCCTACGGCAGATGAATGGTACAATATTATAAAATCCTTAGCTGATGGTAAAGCATCAGGTCCCTCAAAGATTCACAATGAAATGTTAAAACACCTCAGTCTGCTCGCCAAAAAACTTTTCTGGCACATCATTGTGGTTGTTTAAAAATCTCATCACTACCGAATAGGTGAAACTTAGCATACATTTATCCAATCTCCAAACCTAAACCATGGGAATACGACCTGAATAATACTCAGCCTATTACGCTCCTGGAGTGCCCAAGGAAAGCTCTAATCAAACTAATCAACAGACGTCTTTCAACAATTTTCGTCTAACACAGTATACTAAAAGGACACAACTTCACAGGTCTACCATTTCGGTCAACTTTCAAACTGTTACATATTTTCGATAACATTAAATATGACGCACTTACCAACAAAAAGGAGTTGTGGATCCTATTACAAGATATGTCCAAAGCCTACGATTGGGTTAACATTTTTATGTTAGTCAGAGTCTTGGAAAGACTCAAACTACCCAAAGAATTCATATACTTCATTCTTAACATGTTCATCCCTCGAGAAAATCAAGTTTTCATGGCCTTCGGTAACACTGATACATATAAAGTTTTCTCAGGTATTGACCAAGGTGAAATTATTTCTCCTCTCTTATGGTGTATCTATTACGACCCACTCTTATGCAAGATACAATCCTCGGACTTAGGATATAACATGACAGTCAGGTGGAAACCAGATGTTAGAACTGAATCTTATAATAACCTCCAATGTAAAACATCAGTATTGGCATATATGGACAATACACTTTGGATTACTTGATCAAAGGATGACCTAAGTAACATAATCGACATAGCTAACAGTTTTTATGAACTAAACAGCATACAAGTTAACTGGGCTAAATCGGACCTTTTGACAAATTTGTCAGACACTCAGACAATTATCACCAACGTACATGGTTATGATCATGTAATGACTTCAGTTAAGCCAAAAAACTCAATGCAATACCTCAGCGTTTGGATTTCACTGCGATGCAATAAGATGTTTACCGTCAACCAGGCCGTTCAAGATGTGAAATCAGCTATAGCAATATTAGCTAATAAAAAGCTAACGGATAAACAGCTCACTTATACATACAATGTAGTCATTATCTCACGTGTTGAATACCGTACGCAGCTCATGCACCTTTCTGATAATGCTTCAGACCGCATTGTTAGACCTTTTAGATCTTTCTTCAAGAAGAAACTCCACCTTCCTAGAGATACCCTATCATGTCTATTTTACTTCAAGCTATTCTATGGTATCACTTATTTACATCATAGACACACACAAGCTCTTTGCGATGCAATTCTGTACTCAGTTAATGATAGTAGTCTATTAGGCTAAACCATCCGCATACGACTCCAGCAAATACAGTTACAGGAATGGCTACCCTCGTCCCCGTTAATAGACTGGCCCTTCAACAATCCGAAACACTTTAGAGATTGGATCCCAGGCCTTTTATGTGACATGAAAAAACTAGATATTAAGATAGTTCCGCCCAAACATGTCCGAAGGCGTATACTAGGTGGTTCTACCTCGATACAGTCCATTATACTAGACAGATATAGGAAACTTACATCTGTTTTAACAAAAATGTCCATTATGTTTGTTGAGCAACTCTTAACAAAGGACTGCAAATATATCGATATGTACAGTATGAACGACCTATGATTCTTTCCCTCAATACCGAATAGAGGTAAAGTCCCGATCTGGTATACGGTTATAAAAGAAGCACTGAGAGTAGATGTCAACCAGCAGTTACCTCCTGACATAACAATAACACATGAACACAGTCATAACTTCTCGCATTTGTCTAACAATATAAACACCAGTAAATTTCTTATGTTACTTTGTGGCATCAGACAATTAAAGACTTAATATTTGGACAGATTTTAAAAACATCAGGAAGCTTCGCAGATATTATACATTGCACTTATCAAATAGTCAACAATAAGATTACACTACAACGTTGCCAGGGCTGTTCGCGTCACAACCCTACATTATTCAAAAGAATTCATTGGAACTTAAACGGTACAACTGCGTTTTCGCAATTCCTATCGGGTTTTGTGTAAATATTTTAATGAACTACGGGAAAAAGAACCACACTTGCTATTGGTCATTACCGTTCATCAAGGATATGGCAAGTCACATATATAACCATGCCAGCAGTTCATTGTCTTATAGGCTACTAATGAACTATCAATGTCCGGCCCCCCTTCTTTGATTTATAATTACGTCTCTAGTTCGCATTTTACAACTTATTAACACTTTCGCAACAATTTGAGTTAACCCAGGAATTAACGTTTTATACAGATGGTTTCCTCAAGGGTCTGGGTACTCCTACTGTTAGAATGGGACTGGCTTGGCTACAGATGAACCTGAATTTCCCGATGGTTTCCTACTCATTAGCCTTCGCTACTACATTCCCGTCTTCATCGTCGGTGGAATTGGAAGCAATTTTCACAGCCATCCTTGTGACGCCTAAATATTGTCATATCACTATTTATACGGACTCACAGACTGTCATACAACAATATAATAAATTCAAAAGTATCCGTTGCTTCTCTCCATCCATTCGACCCCTATTAAAAATTACAAATTACACACTTTAGTTTAACCTCTTCGAAGTTATAGACAAACAATACCTGACTGTTGTCCTACATAAAGTCAAAGCACACTCAGATGATTTATATAATGAGAAAGTAGATCAATTGGCAAAGCAGTGTTACGGCTCCTCTTCTTTACTGTTCAACCTCGCATACATGAAACAATATTACATCAGCTATAAAGGAATGTGCGTCACAGTTCCTATACGACCGCTCATACAAGATATAACTCAATCCATAACGTAAAACAATTTCCAACATCTTGTCGTCATCAACAAACACTAACACCTTAATATACATTGGCTAGCCACTGCCTTTTACTTAAATGACAATATAGCCACCACCCGTACTTCATACGAAGCTTCAGCTGTAAAGAAAAAGAAACTCCAAAGGTTGATCGAATTACTTTCCACAATGGAAGTTCTAAAAGTAAGACATCCGAATGTCTTCAACCAAACCTGGCTGTGTGTCAGATGCGAAAGTGACGATGAAACCTTCAATCACATTTGGGAATGCCCCACGTCATGGACCTCAATGAGAGCTATTATTCATAATTCCCAACTTTTTCTTCAGAATCTGATTATGGATGATAACATTTTCACAGAAATACAATCACTACTGATATGGCATATTACGATCAATCACACACTGTACCTCATAGCCCTCATTAAAGGCTTAATACCTCATTCATTATACAAACTCGTCTTAGTAGCCATGAGAACGAAGGACCTCACTTTAGTGACGCTTTCGGCCTTCATGCATTTCATCTTCGAGCAAACCCAAAAGATCTAGACAGATCGATGCGCTCGTCAAATTAACTTTGAAAAATCAAATAATATTGAATCGAATACTAAAAAGAACAATACATCTGCAACAGGATACAGAAACATGCACCTAACGTACGTCCTGACGTTACCTGACGCCATTGATAAGATGGTCCGTCTCGGATCCCACTGGACAAATTTTTGGTGCCGTAGTGGCCAAGCCCTTTCTCTTTGGTATGATTACTGGAAAGTGATAATTTTAGCTTAGGTTAGAGTTAGATTCTGGAAAAGTGCAAGGTCGGTCTTAATTTAGTTTCTAGATAGAGATTTTTGTATTTTCTTAAATTTGTATATTTTTCTTTTTTTTTTGTAACTATATACTTTGAATTTAATAAAGAATATGCGAAACTACCGCACTTAAAAAAAAAAAAAAAAAAAAAAAAAACATCTATGCTTTTTAAACACAAACAGAATCAACATTTTACTACCTTCTGAAGCCAATCTGATTCATCACAACCTTATGCAGGAGTTAGTCTATTAATCTCCAAAAAATGGGATAAACATATTGCATTCTCATTCACATTAGACCCAAGACTAATATACGTTGATTTGTTTTTAAAAGGATATATCAAAATTAGAATAATCAGCTGTTATATCCATGCTAACCTTAAGGACGCCAAAGATAGACATGATAAATGAATTCTTCAAAGCAGATTCTTAATATACTTGATGAATGCAACAAATAAAAATATCATATAATCTTAATGGAAGATCTTAACATAAACGTTAATGAATATCATGAACGTCTTAAACTCAATAAAGTCTTGGCTGGAAATTTGATTTAGTAGAAGGACTATCACTCAGAAATTATATAGACTTATAATTATGCTGCAACGATGATATCCTCCCAACATTTTTTCCTTCACAAAGTTCAATTTTACGTTATATTCTAAAAAGATTAGACGGTGTTTTTATTTCACCAGGATTCTTCACAGATCTCCTTTATTGTGGTGTTTCAAAGCCACTAACTTATCACTCTGATCATAGAATTATTACCATATATTTTCTAATCCCATAATGAAACAGGAGGCTAAAGTAAGACGTAACAAAAAAAAAAAGGAAATTTGACTTCAATACAATGACCAAACAAAAATAGAATCTTTTTGCTAAAGCCACAGATATTCAATTCAAAAATCATAATATGGACAAACTCTTCTCTTTACCCCTGTCTCTCCCTAACATGAACCATATATGAGAACAACTAAGGAATGCTATTATAACTGCAGCTACAAAAAACATTCCTTTTAAATGAGTTTATGCAGATCAAAAAGCTCTTAAACCAAAAGATCTGGTCACTTACTATGATCACATGAAACTTCTTAATAAAATTGTTTTTAAATTTAGAGCTGCAAGATTGAACTCAAAAACATGGCCTATTGAAGACAAATGGATAGCTGATCTTGATATCATCAAAACCATTACACTTTCAGCAAAATTAACATTACTTCCTCTACCTGATACCCTAACTGAATACAATGTTAAAGACGTTAGAAAATCTTTACTAATAATATATCACAACCTTAAAGCACTGTCTAGAATTGAAGAAACTAACATTTCAAACCAGAGAATCAAATATTTTATCGATTAACGTTGTCTTCAATATAAAACTAACCCAGAAAAAATGATCCAATCAGCTCTAGGAAGATCTAAGAAGACAATCGTATTAGACAGACTATTGGTTAGGGATACAGAAGGTCAACTCAACTTAATTAATGATCCTGATCTAATTAAACAACATGTTATAAGCACTTCCAAAACTTTGCCATTCCTGACTCACCTGCTTCCCCCCTCTTTGAAAGATGGATAGCCCAATATCAACCAAAAAACTACGTGAATGAAAAATGGTTCGACAATATTATGCAACCCCCTACCATAGAAGAATGGTCCTCAGTTATATCACAACTTCCTAATGACAAAGCTGCTGGCCCAACAGGAATTCATAATGAAATGATAAAACATTTAGGTTCTAACACACACCGCCTTTTTTGAAAATTGATAAAAATTTGCTTTGAACTTAGTGATATTCCATCTGAATAGAAAATTGCACATGTTTACCCAATTCCTAAACCTGTAGATTGAAATTGTGATATCACAAAAACTCGTCCTATTACTTTATTAGAAACTACTAGGAAAACCTTCGTAAAAATAATTACCAATCGACTTTTAAAACTTCTTGCTAAACATAATGTTTTAAAAGGTAATAATTATGCTGGTCTCCCTGGTGGCTCGACAGAGGATCCTATAAAGATAATGAACCTAATCATTGAAGATGCGACGGAAAATAAAAAGATCTATGAATTCTCTTACAAGATTTATCTAAGGCTTATGATCGAGTAGACCTTAATATTTTAAAGCTGGCTCTTAAACGAATTAAAATTCCAGAAAACTGCATCTCTTGTTTGATAAATTTATTTACAAACAGAAAAAATGCAGTTTTTATAAAAGACGGCTTCTCAGATTTGTATGACGTAAAAATTGAAATCGACCAAAAAGAAGTCATATCACCATTATTATGATGTATTTATTTTGACCCACTCTTATGTGAGATAGATAATCTAAAAAAAGATTATATTATAGAACATTCTTAGATCTCTGATGTCAAACACATGACTTCCTCCTCTTTGTCTGAACAGGTTTTAGCCCTAGGATATATGGACGACTCAAATTGGCTGGCATACTCTAAGGAAGATTTGGAAAATATATTAGAAGTAGCTGATGAATTTTACTCTATAACCAAAGCTGCTATCAACAAATCTAAATCATAATTACTAACGAATACAGTTACAATCTCACAACCAATACATATCAAATTTGGATCTAACATAATATATATCAAACCAGAACTTGGATCTATAAGATTTTTAGGAGTCTGGATTAACATATTCAATTCAAAATGTTTTGTCAAGAAACAAACCAAAGACACTATTTCTAACTTTACCGCTATTCTTAAATCCAAACCCCTTACCGATAAACAACTTAGCTACATTATTAATATGATGCTTTTTCTATTATTAGAATATAGATTGCAGACTATACCACTATCCTTTAATGAATGTAATCAAATTTCTGCTCCAATAAGAAGAATAGTTAAACATAATTTATCAATGACTTTGACTTCTCCTGACTGTTTATTCAAAGGAAGTGTTTTTTATAACCTAAATGACCTTTGGACATAATAACTAAAATCATACTCTACAGCACTCCTTTATCAATTCAACTCAAAATCCATATACAAACGCATTTCATTAATTAGATTATTCCAACTACAATCTCAACATTCTTTACACACCTCTTCTCTTCAACATTGGAATCAACCCTTTAACAATAAATCCTATAGAAATATTATTGGAGCTACATTAAGTCTAATAAATCATGGCAAGATTGGATTATCTTTTGATACACATCAATCTTTACTCAATAATATTAAAGGCAGATCTTTACCTCTTTCAATCATATTCACAATAGAAGAATTAAAGAAACATAACAAGGTTTTAAACAGATACTCGCTACTCTTTATTGACCAATTCTTGGATATTACTGGCTCATATTGCTTGAACTGGAAGGACATATCCTAACGAAGTATATACAATCATATGGCCTTATCTTATACTCCTAAAGTTTACAATATAGTAGAAAAACGGATCTTAAATAGGTTGGATAGTAGATTAGTTAAAAATTCTTTTAGATTAGATAATGTTAATAATAGTTATATAGACTCACCTAGTATAGAAATTAGTTTAGCTGACAAGAAAAAAGAATTTGTAACTGTTTACCACCCTGTTTCAGATGTGATTATCATTAGAAGAATCATTAGAAAAATAAAAGATTATAACAATATTTTGGTTCAGCACTTTGTTCAAGCTGAGCCACATACTGACCTCAACCTAATATATAATAATAGATTAATTACTCAATGTTCTGGATGTAACCTTAATGATTCAGCTCTAATGAATTTTTGTAGAGACCCACCCAAACATCTGAGGTTTAAATTCAGTAGATCGATCTCATACACAACTTGCGTTAAAGGTTACAATGCTCTCACTGTAATAGTAGTTGAAAGAAATAAAATACCACATCCTTTAAAAAAGACCTCTTTTATTATGAAACAATCTCCTACAAATTACATAGCAGCTCATAATTATCAACTTATGAGGAAAAAGTCTTTCGAATAATCCACCTTATATTCTCAAGACTCTCTCAATAATAGATTGGCTGATTCTGATATTCGTTCTTCAAATAGTACACTAATTACAAAATGCATTATGGATATTTCTTATCAGAAGAGCTTCATTGACTTATCTTTGTTATGTAATAACCTTAGTTCACCAGTATTCTATACGGATGGTTCTTTCTCAGCTCTAACTACAATAGATTGTAAAATGGGTTTAGGATGGATTTGCCCAAATTCCAACAACGAACAGCAAATCTCATTTAAGACGACAGTTGTAAACTCTCCGTCATCTACCAGAGTTGAACTCTTTGCTCTTCTTTCTGCTTTAATCATTTGTCCTCAATCCTCTTCACCAACAATTTTCCTCGACAGCCAAGCAGTTATTGATGGATACAATAATTTTTGCCTAACTAACAATTTTACAATGAGGACCCATGAAAAGATACCTAATTACAATATTTAGATATTAATTTCACATATAATCAATGAATTGCATCTATCCGTCAAATTAATAAAAGTCAAAGGACACTCAGAAGATCACTACAATGATATAGCTGATAACTTAGCGAAAGCTGGATGCTCTATGCCACCCCTGAATATTAATCATACAGCCTTCGATGATTTACAGCTCCTTTTCAACTTTAAAAATGTCCCTATAAAATCTTCAATTAGAAAATTCTGGAAACATATGAATGCAGCTAAGCAATTCTCAACCTTTTTGGATTTCAACCGAAATTTCACACTAGCTCAACACATATGTTCTTCTGACATTCATTGATCTACTACTTTTTCTGTCTTCAATTCGAATATGGGTGACAATTCTACTGCTACCTTATTTGTTCAATGACGAAGAAAGAGCTTTAAATTGAAATCATTGATAGAAGAATTACCTACATTGGACAAACTTATAGTTAGGCATCCTGACCTTTATCAGAATTGGTCATGTATTTTTTGCAGACATCACAGTGAAGACTACAATCATTTGTGGAATTGCCCAAATAATATTCAGAATGTCACTGATACTAGATTATCAACATATGAATTTATTCATAGGATCATCCTTAACAAAATCGGTCAAAATGATAATAAACTAGACCTTTACCTATCTAGGAAAGAGAAAATTATGGAATACTTGGACCCTTCACTTCATCCCACCACCTGCATTTACTTGGTCAAAGGAATAATCCCTAATAATATGTTATCATTATTAAAGGAACTATTCTCTCTTTCTACTGCTAGAAACATTATTTTAGATACTTCAAATTTTTTTACCACTGCTTTTCACGATAACATCTGGGTCTCTAGATGCAACAGAATGATCGAAGAAGAAAGAAAGTTGGGAATTTCTAAAAGGTTGAAAAAGAAAAAAGTCAAGATAAAACATCTAACTATTACAAAAATTTCTAAACAATTATCATCAAGATGGTCAGATTGGATATTATCGGCAATTAATTTTGGCTTCTCTTGGATAGATTTCATAGATGGTACTGACAGTTTCATTTGAATGTCTTATTGAGGACTTAATCATTAGATATGGATCTTTTGGTTCTTTCTGAAGGATATTCCGGTGATTGGTCAATCTAAACGGGTTTGTAACAGAATCACGAGAGATAGTCTTAGTTTAGTTTTTATTGTTTTTACTTTTAAATTAGTTTTTTTTATTTTCTATTTTATTTGTAATTTTTATAACATAAATATAATAAACTTAAGACAGTATCACATCGTTAAAAAAAAAAAAAAAAAACAATGAAACCGATGATAATGCCATTAACGAAATTAAATATGTTTACATAGTTAATGTAGTTTACTTAATTAAACTTGTTAATTAAGTTAACAATGTTTACAAGGTTTCTGTAGTTTATTAAATTGTACTTTATCTTAATTTAGTAATAGAATTAGATCCAAAGTTTTGTATAAATAGAATAGGAATTTCATGTATTTTAGTTAGTGAGTGATAAGTCAGTTACAAGTTAGTTAGTCTTGAGTGAATTACAAGTCAGATAATTACTCAATAAGTGAGATCAAGCTAGATAGTCTTGATATTAATTATTAGATAGTTATTCTAATATAGTTTTAATATAATTTAGTTTATTGTTTATTCTTTAATTTTGTAAGTTCGCAAACAAGAACTTATTTAAATTATTGAATGGTATTGATTCTAATTTCTCTAATTAATAAACCAACCTTTTACCTTATAACTTTAACTAGTTAAACTCGTAATATAAAACCCAATTCATCATTATTGCTCTTCTATATATATATAAACATATACATTGATTGTAGTAATTACATTGATAATTCTATTGATGCCAATAAGACTTTAGGATTATTAATATAAATTATTATCCTTCAGATACTTAAAATGTTACTATATGCGTTAAAGTCTATTTTTCAGTTAGTAGACTTCGCAATCGACTCATATAACAAATTTGGTGCGGGTTGGGTGAACACAAAATTAGAATTTAAAAGAATTGAGAGAAATTGAGGAATTGTAAGTTAGAATTGATTGATGTCTAACGTTAGAGTTTATCTTAAACCTTTATATACACCTCAGTCATTGCAATTGGAATTACAATTGAGAACTTTGAAGAATTTGCTTGAAAGCGTTAGTGAAGATAAACCAGTACCACTGAGTGTTATCCAATAACAGAACAACCTTCAGAAGCATTTGAGAACTTTTGGTATTTCTGGATAGTTTATGCAATAAAAGGAGAACAGTTTAATAGTATAACTGTTAGAGCTCACTTACATTAGAAGAGAATTCAGAAGCATTAAGAAAGTGCTTTGAATTAATTATACAATCAATTAGATACTAACCACTTGCTTAGGAACCCTTGGAAACATTACTTACAGACTTAGAAAGTGCTTGGAATAGTTATTTAGAATTTGATTGTTGGGAATTTGAAACGTCAATAAAATCAGGAATTAATTCTAAAAGTAATTCAAAAGGAACTTCTAAAAGAACATCTCAAAAATCTTCAAACGCATTAAAGATGAACAAAGATACATTCCACATAGGTACTTCAATATCTGGCAGAAGGATATCTGAAAATCAAGCTGATCCACATAGAGAATGGGCAGCAATCCTTAATAATATTTTTTCTGATTGTACATTTAAGTAAAAATATGAAGAAATGATTTCAGAAGAAGACAAAAGAAGTGCGTGAAATACAATAAAAAATAATCCAAAATACTCCTCTGGAAATATACTTCTGATGATCTTGAAAAACCACATATTAGATACTACTGTATGATGAATAAATAGGAGAAAGACAATTCACTAAAAGATCCAAACCCATAGACCAACCTAGAAACAGAGAAATCCAGAAAACAGAGATTTAACAATCACAGAATATGATGATACATATCAAAATAATCAGGATGAAGAGGATCTTGGAACAACATGAAATATTGAAGATACAACTTTTAGTCAAATTCGAAATATGCAAGAGAAAAGGAATACCTATCAGAATATAACCAATGATAGAAGAGAGAATACTGACAATAGAGAGGAATAAAGAAGACTAGAAGGAGGAAATGATGTAATCGCACAATTCTTGTAAGAATTTGGAGATTTATTAAAAGCACATACGGCAACTCCACATCCAATAGCTCACGAAGCAAGACTAGTAAACTTCTCAGAATTTAAAGGAGGAAATCAGGATCCAATTGAATGATTAGAAACTTTTGAACAAAGCTTGTAAGGCTAACAGAGTTGCTAACAATCGTATTTTTGATATATTGCCTAACTATTTAAAAGGAACAGCTCTCACATAGTTTAGCAAAGGCAATATTATATATTGAAGAAATAACATGTTGCAGAATAGATCCTTTGTTCATCAATTCAAGGACCATTATTGTAGTATCTTCATAAAGCAACAGTGGAAGCATCAGTTGCAAAATCTTAAACAAAGGAATAGAGAAACTATCAATGAATACGTAGCTTAAATTACAGAATTATGGAAAAGATTAGATCCACAAGGGACAAGGCAGGAGGTTGACAAAATAGCAGAATTCATAGAGGGATTGAGACCAGAATTCATTGTGTCAGTTCAATCTTTATTATTCAGAACAGTTGATGAGGCCATAAATAAGGCTTTGGCATTGGAGACAGCATACTCAATTGGAATAGAATTATCTGCATATTCAATGATACCAAATTATCTTCAGGGTATGAGTGGTGGATTTGTTCCAGCTCGAACAAGTATGTCTACATTCCAATAGGCCTTACCAATAAATCTCTCGCAGCAAAATTAATCAATGGAAGATATGATTGATCGAAAATTAGCCCTATTCATGTCAAAATTAGAAGAACAAAATAAGCCAAATAATAATAGTAATAGTAATAATAGGAGTAACAATAGAGATATAAGGACTACCATAAATGTAATAAAGTTGAACACATCGCAAGAGACTGTAGATCAGGACAAAGGAATAATAACAATTCTAATAATAATAAAAATAATAGTAGCAATAATCATAATAATAATACAAAGGTGTGCTATAATTGTAATAAAACTGGCCATTTTGCAAAGAATTGTTGGACTAATTAAAATAATAATTAAAATAATAGTGGAAGTAGTAATTACAAAAATAGAAATAGAAATAACCAGCAAAATAATAGACAATTTTCAGGAGGAAACCAGCAAATAAACTCCTCTATCAATCATTTAAACTAGTGGATGCACCTTTAGAAGGTAAGAGTGCGAATAATTTAAATCCTCTAAGAAAACAAATAAAATAAAGTGATCTGCTAGAAGAAATTAGAGAATTTAAGAAGAAAGATTATAAGAATGAATATATTATTGTTGACAAGCTTTCAGATGATGATGAATTAGTTGAGTATTGGCACATTTTTCAAGGATATAATACTTCATGTTTAGTTTGTGATTTTAATGATGTTGACTATCATAGTCACATAATCACAAGGAAAAAGAATCTTGAAGTCCAAAAGATTTTAAAGCAACAAGATAACAGAAAGCCAATTATATCTGAAAGCAACAAATCTAACAAATCCCATAATCCAGTCTATATAATGAACATCATCTACAATGATGTTAGAATATTTCTATCGAAAAGGATCAATAAACACAAGGAAATGTATAACCTCTGGTAGGTTCCTGGAGGAAAGTTGAAGAAAATGAGTATTCAATCGAAGCAGTTATTAGAGAAACAGAAGAGGAAACAGGATTAATCATTAAAAATAATATATCAAAACTTATTTTTAATGATCCTGAATTTAACTGTGATGTTTACATTACTAAAGTAAATATGAATACAACCCTTAGAAATACTGAACCAGATAAGCAAAGTTCATGGATCCTAAATGCTTTTGAAGAATATAAAGGAAAATGCAAAAGAAAAGAAATGACTCCAACACATGTTAAATATTTCCAAAAGATATTTGAAAATTTAGAGATAGCTAGGACAACTGCTCAAGCTCAATGGAAAGAACATAAACCCCAGGATGCTTATTTTGCTGAAGCTAAAGTTTTTGGAAGAAAAATTAATGTGATGATTAATATAGGAGCTGTAGGATGCATCATTACTAAAGGTTTCTTAGATTCTGTACATAAAGATATTGAGGCGTCTACAAATGTATAAATAATTAGTGTTACAGGAGCAAGGACAGCGCTCTTAGGAAAAATGATGAAAGTAGGAGTAAAAATAGGAAAATTTGAGATCAAAGAGGATATGATAGTTACTGAATCCTCTGGATATAATGTTCTACTTGGAAATGATTGGATAACTATGCAAGCAAAAGCTGTCATTTATACAAGCAAACAAATCATGACAATCAAACAAAATAATGAAACTGATGTTGTTCCAATCACGTACTTTTCCAAGATTGATCCAAAAGTGTTTACTCCTATAGATTTTGTTGAGGAAAAACATGATGAGCTAGAACTTGAAGAAATAAATGAAAACCCTCAACACTATCTGAATGTATCCTTTGATAACAATATGACCACCATCAACAGTCAACAATATCCAACTGAATTCTTAGAATTTAGCAAACTTGAACTTCTTAGGACTAATAAGCACTGGAAAGGACCTAGACGGTGTTTATATAAAACATTATCGAAAGGAGAAGATTATTCATATTGTAAAGTACTGCATTGGGATCTACAGGAATATCAAATAGCTGTTTCAATTAATAAAGCACAAATTGAAGTAAGCGATAAACTGATAGAGATATCAAAAGGAAAAGAAATACTAATAGGAAACTTAACAAAAGACCAGCAGCAGCAGTTACAACAGTTGCTAGAGGAGAATAAAGATTTATTTGCCAATGAGAAGTCAGAATTAACACAGACCAATATCTTTCAACATGCAATCATCACAGAAGATGTGCATCCTATAAAGAGGAAACCATATGCAACATTTTCTAAAGAAAAAGAATGGATAGCATCAGAAATAGAAGAAATGTTAGAGCAAGAAGTAATCTGACCATCTAATAGTCCTTGGTCTGCACCTATAGTTTTAGTCAAAAAGAAAAATGGTCAGATGCAGATGTGTATTAACTACAAAAAACTTAACACAATCACAAGAAAAATAATTATCCATTACCCTGAATAGATGAGCTATTAGACTCACTTCAAGGCTCTTGTTGGTTCACATCCTTAGATCTATTCTCAGGGTTTTGGCAAATAAAAATTCGACCAGAAGATGTAGAGAAAACTGCTTTCATTACTAGTGAAGGATTGTATGAATTTACAGTGATGCCATTTGGATTATGTAATGCTTCAGCTACTTTTCAAAAGATGATGGATACTATTTTTCAAAAGGAAAAACAAAAGTTTGTTAAGGTTTATATGGATGATCTAAACATCCACTCAAAAACATTTCAGGAACATTTACAACATCTACAATTAGTTTTTGATCGAATTAGGAAAGCTAATTTGAGAATCAAAGCAGACAAATGTCATTTTTGTATCAATGAAATAAAATTTCTAGGACATGTAGTTAATGAGGAAGGAATCCAACCTGATTCTTCAAAAATTAAAAAAGTTGTCAATTATCCTAGACCAAGAAATCTAACAGAATTAAGAGCTTTTCTAGGATTAGTTTCTTACTATCGAAGGTTCATTAAGGATTTTTTAAAAATATCATCTCCATTGTATAAACTAACAGAAAAAGAGGAAAGTTATATATGGAATGATGAAAGGCAAAGAGTGTTTGATATGTTGAAAGAAAAATTGATATCAGCATCTATCCTTATGTATCCAGATTTTGATAAACCTTTCGTTCTTTATACTGATGCTTCTTAGATTAGTTTAGGTGCAGTACTTTCTTAAAAAGGAGATGATGGAAAAGAACATGTGATCGTATATGCTAGTAGAACTTTGAATTCAGCAGAAAAGAATTATAGCACAATAGAACAGGAATGTTTGGCTATAGTGTGGGTAGTAAAATACTTTAGACACTATATTTTTGGAAGTAGATTCACAATCATTACTGATCATGCAGCATTACAATGGTTATTAAATACTAAATCAAAATTAACTGAAAATAAAAGGATAATGAGATGGAGACTTACCTTATAAAAGTATAGCTATGAGTAAAATATAGAAAAGGAAAACACCACAAAAATGCGGACGCCTTATCTCAGATAAACCCATATGATTTTAACCCAACACAGGAAAATACATCACTATCATCAAACTCTAGATTTTTCAATAATAGATAACAAATTTTATGAAAATCTAACCTAATATTTGAAAACTCTTACATACCTACTGGATTTGAACAACTCTCAACGGATTAAACTGCAAAAAGATTTAATCTAATACATGATGAAAAATAACCTATTACACAAATGAACTAGAGATGGAGATAAAAAAGTAATTTTGTGTGAACAAGTGGAAATTATTCTTTATAATCTTCATAAAGATATGACAGGAACCCACCTTGGAATTGATGCTACTTATAAAAAGGCAAAGGAAAGATATTACTGGCCTCAGATGTTTGATGATATCAGGAATTACATTTAGCAGTGTAACAATTGCCAGAAAAGAGGATCACCTAAAAGAAAAGAACCTTTGCAACCAATCGAAGTAAAAGCACCTTTTCATAGAGTTAGAATTAATATAAAAGGACCATTATCTAGAACTTCTTAAGGAAATCGTTATATAATTGTTGCCATGAATTACTTTATAAATGGCCTGAAGCTAAATTAATACCAGATATCAAATCAGAAACAGTTGCGAAGTTTATTTTTGATGAAATTATTTGCAGACATAGTGTTTTAGAAGAACTTTTATCTGACAGAGGAACTTTTTTCTTGAACAAAATAGTGGATACACTTTGTGAAAAATTTCAAATAAAACATCGACTTACTTCTACATATAGGCTACAAACAAATAGTATAATTAAAAGATTCAATAGAACAATTGGTGAATATCTTGCTAAATTAGTTGCTGACAAAGAAAAAGAATGGGACGAATATGTAGAATCAGTTTTATTTGCTTACCATACAATGAAGCATAATACTACTGGTTATACACCTTTTTACCTTCTTTATGGAAAATAAGCAAAGCTACCAATTGAATTAAAAATTCTAATAGAATTGCATGATGACAAAAATATTAAGGATACATTAATAAAGAGATTATTTAAGATAATCAACCAATTAGAAGATGATTGACAAATTGCTCTTAACCAAATCAAGGTTGATCAACAGAAGCAAAAAGATCGATATGATATTAGCGCAATATTTGAGAAATTTAAAATAGGTGACAAAGTATTAGTGGAACGCACATGGTTAAAACTAATTTTTCTGCAAAATTAGAGAAACGTTAGATGGGACCTTATTTCATACATGAAGTGCGAGGCAAAAATTACAAATTAAGAAATATGGATAAAAGATTAGTTAAAGATGTAATACATAGTGATCGACTTAAATTGTATTACGAAAATATTCTAGAACCTCAAATTCTTATATAAAGGTCACTCTTTCTAGGTTTAAAATTTAAGAAGAAAATTCAAAAATGGCTACTCCATATGATCTTATAAGTCTTGACATTTTAGAAGTTGACCCTCAGGATGTTTTAGTGATTCCACCTCCATATAATGATGATGATCATTTGAAATTAAAATTGAAATTAACTTATCGACAAATGGTTTAATCCGCAAGATTACATCAGCGTATTCCTACTTTAACCTATGCATATTATTTAGGAATGTTAATTGATTCACATGAAATTCCTAAAGATATTATTAGAAAAACAATTACACCTTATTACAGAAGAGCAGCAGAAAGAACTTATTTTATTTTTGAAAATAATATTTCTTAAATTTATCGATTAAAATTTACAACATTATTTCTAATTGAAAGATTAAAAATGGTTGAATATCAATCACTTTGTTAACCATTCTAATTTCGCAGTAGCTCAATTTTTTAAGGAGAAGATAGTTAGTAGCGTAGCTAACGCAGTTGAAGCAGCAAATTTATTTTTTATTTTATTTTTATTTTTTATTTTTATTATTTTATTAACATTTTATTTAGTTTATTTTATTTTTTTTAGTTATTTAGTATTTTAGTTTATTGGATAATTTTATAAATTTAAAAAAAGGCAAAAACGCAATGATATGCAAAATTTTATTGAAAATAGAAAGATAATAAAATACATCAATATAGAAGAGAAAAAGAAAATACATTTATAAGAAACTATCTATAATAACTATTACTAGCTATAAAAGATAAAGAGAGAGAGCGTGGTCTATAGAACGGCCAAAAAGGCGATAGCAAAGCATAGTTCTATGATAGACAAAATGCAAATGACATCTCTTCCTAAAAAAGATATTTAGTAGTAAATTAATCATTAAGAGGCACGTAATAAGGAAAATTAAATTCTTCACTTCTCTGACGAAGTTGCTCCAATAATCTTCTAAAGTTTCTTTAGATTTAATCTAAATTATTCTAGAGATTTAGACTGATTGGACATCTTCATAACTTTAAAGACGATTAATATCAGCTCTTGCACAATTGTATTAAAATAAAAGGCCCTCATATTCTACTTCAAGGTCTTGATATCGACGCCTATTACGAGATAAATGGAAAGATAAATGACGAATTTCGTTAGATAAACTCTCTACTTGAGATAAAGAGGAATTTAATAGTTATCGAAGCCTGTAATTTTCAATATCAAGTTCATCTATTCTTTATTGTCTTGTCTCTTCTTCTTGATTTCGAAGGTTGTATTGGCAGCGAGAGAAAAATTACTTGCGGAAACTTTTGCCCATGTTGAAAATATAAAAGTTAAAAAGGAAAATATTTTAAGGAAAAAGTTTAAAATTTTACAATAATTTTTGGAAGAAAGCAAAAATTTTAGAAAAAATAGAAGAAAAATTTTGACGAATATTTATAAACAAAGAAAGCGGCTGTATAGAATTCTTAAAAATTCTCAAGATCGTGAGAATTCTCCCCTGCAGAAATATAAACAAACAACTATTGGTTCAAATTTGTTGATGATTATGGCGTGACATTTTTAAGGAATAAAACCTGTTTAAAATGGAAATCACGCAATCGATCGACAAAATTTGTAATTCTATGGAAGAATTTAGAACAAATTGGAAATTTTGTTATTGAAAATCTGCAAACAAAGAAATTCATAACAAAAAAAATTTGTTTAAGAAGTATTCGATGGAGCTTACTCTTTAAGAAGGGAAGTGTTAAATAGAATAACTCTTGAACTAATAATTAACATTTCAATGGAAATAGTATCATTAGAACCATCTTGATAAGAGCTTTCCAACGAATATAAGCTCGACCTGATTAGACCAATAGATAACAAGATATTTCAAAAAGAATGATCAAGTATAATTCCGTAAATTATTGTTAAATGTAGCCGTAATTCCTTAACGCGAATTAGCGATCGTCCGGCCGAAATTATGAAAATGACGGAAATGACGAAAACTATCGTAACAATAAAACCGATGGTGAAAAACTCTTTCTCACTGAAAGAAAACTTATTTTTTTATTAAAACTTTAAAAGAAGTCTTAGACTTTCAAAAACTAAAAAACTATATTACGCCTGAACTTGAAAAAAGAGACTTTGCCATTGCAGAATTTCTCTCTTACGAAACATCAGAAGTGTTTTGGCTTGTTAGGAAACTAAATGAAGAGTATCTAAAAGCTTTCCCAGCAGAACGTACTGCTTAAGAAATATTTCTTAATAATAATTTTATTGATAACCTTGCGAGGTCTTGTGCCTACAATATTCATGAAACAGGAACAAGCGACCATAGAACACATAACACAGAACATATTATTTCAAATACAATTGAAACTGCTCTTCCCATCAAAGAAAATGATGATATTATTTCAACTATCGACGAAGAGGAAATAAACTCACAAATGGACATACTCAACGATGATGACATGCTTACGGATTCAAATCTTACACGACATAATAATCTTCCTTCATCACTCTTGTCTTCTCACGCACAACAACAACTTTCTGACAAAAATCATAATAAACCGTTACGTAACAATCACAACAAAGATAATAATAAAAATCAAACTTACGCGTCTATTTTATAATAAAACAAAAATAATAATACTTTAGACGCGTCTGTAGATCACCCAAGCAGAAATAACAATATTGACGCATCTTCACATAACTCAATCAACAACAATAACAAACAAAAACCAAAGTTACACAAAAAGGATCTTCATCATACGTTAAATAATTCTTCTCACGTGACTCAACCAAATAACAAAGGAAATGTCTTTGTGTCAATTTTAGCTTTTGCTATGTCAGGCGATACTAGAATAGACAAATTGACTCTCATATCCTCTATCTTTTCTCATAAACCAGGTTTTGTTAACATTGATTGGAAATTTCACAATGGAAATGCAAACATTTTCATAGAATTCAACAATAGAAAGCTCTTATTAGATGCTATAGATGATGCTTTAACGAATTACCCAGAGCTTCCATTCAATTAATAAATGAGGCTCCTTTATTGAATCTCTATCACAACAATCTTACTTACAAATTAAAAACAGTCCCTAGCAATATTACACAACATCATATAAACAGAGCTCTTTCTTATTTTGGTTCAATCGCTTCCATTGTGGATCAATACAGAAATCAATACTCCTCGTTACGTGATGTTATCATCATGTTTGATAAAGTTAGAAAACCACATCAGTTGAATACGACTTGGGCGCATAACATAAACGGCCAAGTGATTAGATGTGCGCATATTGATACTTTGATAGACGAACTAAAAGATAGGAATCGTTATGTAGCTGGCTTTAAAGGTTTTATAAATAAAACTATACCAGCTGATGCCTTCCGTACCCTAAGAGCATTTAATGCTAGATCTTGTTACTTTCACAATAACATAGCCTACGCTACCTTTGTAACTGAAAAAGATATGAACTCAACGTATTCACAAAGAATCATACATAATGGATATAAACTAGATGGAAGACCTAGAGTTCTTAACTGTCCTTACACACAAGCTGAATTAACCCATTCATCTGATAATACCACCCATAGGTCTCTTATCAACAATTATTAAAGAAACAGGCGCCTCTCATTCAACAACAATCTAAATAAAAAAAAAGGCAAGGATGTTGAATACACACTTCCTACCACACAAAATAGTGAAACTCTTCCCAATAGTACTTCTAATCCCTTGGATTTAATTTTAGCCAAACTCCAAGAACTAGACTCAATCAAATCTCATTTGGCAAAATTAGATTCTCAGATCCTCGCCTTTACCAATCATGATGAGTCTATAGCTCGTCGATTATAATATACTCCACACCAGGTGAATTACAGCTAAAAAGTATTCCTACTGATAATTGGAATACTTCTAATATTAATACAGATGTTACCTCTTTCTTAAACAATCAAGTTTCCCATTTCTATGATAATAGACAAAACAATATCAATAAGATAGATAAAGATCTTATGAAATTAGATGAAAATACATGTAATAATATAATCAAAGGAGATACAATAACTTTTGCTACACATAATATACGAGGCATCAACAATACAACAGACCCTATTAAATCTTCACAAATAATAGAACATTTTAGACATTATAATGTAGACTTTGTCAGTCTCACAGAAACTCATCACAATTCATCAATGCTTTACAAACACAAACAGGATCAACAATATACAACCTTTTGCAGGTGTTGCTCTGCTAGTTTCAAAAAAATGGGACAAATACATTTCTTCTTCATTTACATCAGACCCGCTTACTCTATGTAGATTTATACTTAAAAGGACATATCAAAATTAGAATAATTAGCTGCTACGTTTATGCCAATGTGGCTGATGCTAAATGTAGACATGATCGTAGACTCTTACAAAGACAAATTCTCAATATATTAGATGAGTGTAATAAACAACAATATCATACCATTGTAATGGAAGATTTCAACATCAATTTAGATAATTACTACGAACGTTTGAAATTAAATAAAAATCTTGGTTGGTGATTTGACCTAGTAGAAGGACTCTCCCATAGAAATTTCACAGACCTACATTATTATATAATGATGATATCCTTCCAACTTTCTTTCCACCACATAGCACCATTAAAAACTATACACCTAAAAGACTAGATGATATTTTCTGCTCACCAGACTTCTTTGCTGACCTTCTTTATTGTGGTGTTTCAAAACCTCTCATTTATCAATCAGATCACAAGATTGTTACGTCATATTTTGCTAACTCTGTTAAAAGACAAAAAGCTCATGCAAGACGTAACAAAACAAGAGAAAAAATTCAACTTTGCTATAATGACTGCATAGAAATGGAAATTTTTTGCAAAAGCCACAGACACACAATTTAAACAATATATCATGAATAAACTGCTTCTACTTTCTAAGTCTCATCATAATATGAATCACATATGAGAACATCTTCGAAATGCCATTTTATCTGCCGCCACCAAATCCATTCCCTATAAATGGATTTTCGTGGATCAAAAAGCTCCTAAACTAAAAAAATTAGTAACTTATTATGATCATTTGAAATCAATAAATAGAATAGTAATAAAATTCAGAGCCGTTAGAGTAAATTCAAGAAATTGGCCTTTAGAAGATAAATGGAATGCTGATTTATATATCATCGACAAAGTCACTTCTTCTGCAAAACTACCCATATCTCCATTACCTAACATTCTCACTGACGTTAATGTCAAAGAAGTTAGAAAAATATTGTTAAAATTCTATCACAACTTAAAAGCGCTCTCTAGAATTGAGGAGACTAATATTTCACACTAAAGAATCAAACACTTCATTAATCAACGCTGCCTTCAATACGAATCAAATCCAGGAAAAATGATTCAGTCAGCACTAGGACAATCAAAGAAAACAATTGTACTAGATCATCTTATCATTAAGGATGTAGATGGAAAGCGTTCTTTAATTAATGATCCACATCTTATCAAAGAGCATGTTAATAAACATTTTCAAAACTTTGCTGTTCCTGATTCACCTGCTACTTCTCTCTTCAGAAGATGGATTGACCAATATCAACCAAAAGACTACGTTGATGAGACTTGGTTTACCAACCTCATGCAACCTTCTAATATTGAAGAATTATCTCTCAACTTCCGAATGATAAAGCCGCTGGTCTTTCAGGAATCGATAACGAGATGATTAAACACTTAGGGTCTAACACACACAAGTTACTTTGGAAATTGATCAAAATGTGTTTTGAAATGAATGATATACCATCTGATTGGAAGATAGCCATGTATACCCAATACCTAAACCAGTAGATTGGGATTGCGACATAATAAAAACTCGTCCTATCACGTTATTGGATACTACAAGAAAAGTTTTTGTTAAGATTATTACTAACCGCCTGTTTCAAATACTTGCTAAATATAATGTCCTAAAAGGAAACAATTACGCTGGACTTCCTGGAGGATCAACAGAGGACCCAATTAAAATAATGAATTTAATAATTGAGGATGCTGTTGAAAATAAAAAAGACTTATGGATTCTTTTGCAAGATTTGTCTAAAGCTTACGATAGAGTGAATCTTAATATTCTCAAACTGGCATTCAGAAGAATAAAAATTCCAGAGAACTGCATTTCCTGTATTATCAATCTGTTCACAAATAGAAAAAATGCTATTCTCACCCAAGATGGTCTTTCTGATTATTTTGATGTCAAAATCAGTATCAACTAAGGAGAAGTTATATCACCTTTACTATGATGCATTATTTTGATCTTTTCCTGTGTGAAATAGATAGTTTGAAAAAAGGGTATACTATAGAACATTCTTGAATTTTTAATGTTAAAGATATGTCTTCATCCTCTCTATCAGCACAAGTCTCTACCTTAGGTTATATGGATGATTCAAACTGGCTTACACATTCAAATAAAGACTTGGAAGACATACTAGAAGTAGCTGATGAATTTAAAACTATCACTAAAGCTGCTATTAATAAATCAAAATAACAATTATTAACAAATACTGTCACAATGCCACAACTAATACCCATCAGATTTGGATCTAGTATAGTTGATATTAAACCAGAATTTAGCTCAGTTCGGTTCTTAGGGGTCTGGATTAATATATTTAACTCCAAAAATTTCGTTAAAACACAGACCAAAGACACTATCATCAAATTCACTACAATCCTTAAGTCAAAACCGCTTACTGATAAACAACTCATATATATTCTCAATATGGTACTTTTTCCATTATTGGAATATCGTCTACAAACCACTCCCCTCTTCTTCAATGAATGTAACAAAATTGCTGCACTATTAAGAAGGATGGTTAAGCACAACTCATCAATGATCTCCACTACTCCTGATTGTTTATTCAAAGGTAGTGTCTTTTACAACCTGAATGATTTGTGGACACAACAGTTAAAATCGTATTCTACAGCACTTCTTTACCAATTCAATTCGAAATCAATTTATAAACGCATATCAACTATTCAATTATTCTAATTACAATCTCAACACTTGCTATGTGCCTCACCCTTGAAAAAGTGGAATAAAAGATTCAATGCTAAATCTTACAGAAATATTATTGGCGTGACCTTGAGCTTACTAAATCATGATTATATCGACATCTCTTTAATTACTAATCAGTTTTTAGCTAATAAGATCAAAGAAGGTTTATTGTCTTTAAACCTCATACTCAATGTCGATAAATTAAAGAAATACAGTAATATTCTCCACAAATACTGATTATTATTTATAGATCAATTCTTAGACATCAATGGTTCTCATTTACTAAATTGGAGAGAAATTACTCAAAGAAATATATATAATCACATACCCACAGCTCACACCCCTAACCTATATTATATAATAGAAAAGAAATTATTAGATAGTACAAATAATAGATTAGTACATAGTTTTTTTAGATTAGATAGTATAAATAATAGTTATATAGATAGAGATGATTTAAAAAAAGAATTTGTGACTATTCACCACCCCGTTAAAGATGCGACTATCATAGAAAGAATCTTTAGAAAAATTAAAAACTAAAACAACATTCTCGTTCAACAATTTATTAAAGCTGATCCTCACGTAAATATTAGCTTAGACTATAATAATAGGTCAATTGTACAATGTTCTGACTGTAGTCTCAATGATGAAACTCTATTAAACTTCTGCAAAAAACCACCCAATCACCTGAGGAAAATCTTTGGTAGACCTATTAAACAGGCAACTTGTATCAAAGGCTACAATGCTCTTACTGCTATAGTAGTTGAAAGAATCTATATAACTTACCCACTTAAAAAGATGTCATTCATTATGAAACAGACACCTAAAAATTATATTACATCTCATCATTATCAACTACTGAGGAAAAATACTCTTAGTAAATCTGTTTTATCTACAACAAATTATCTATCTGATAGATGTAATGAATGCCCAACTCAGTCAACAAATGTTTTACTCATTAGAAAATGTGTAAAGGATATTTTATATCAGGACAAGCTCATTAATCTATCTCACTTATGTAAAGATCTTAATACTCCTATTTTTTACACCGATGGCTCTCTTTCTAACCCAACTTCAGAAGAGTGCAAAATAGAACTAGGATGGATTTGTCTAGATTTAACACATAACTATCTAAATTCCTTTAATGCTGCAGTAGTGCATCACCCATCGTCCATACGAGCTGAACTATTTGCCTTACTTACTGCTTTACTCGTTTGTCTTAAACTATCTTCGCCAATAATATATTTGGATAGTCAAGCTGTTATTGATGGTTACTACAACTTTTGTCAGAATCATAATTTTATAATAAGGACACGTGAGAAAGTATCTAATTATACTGTTTGGATCTTAGTCAACTATATAATCAATGAATTGAAACTTAATATTAAGCTGATTAAAGTAAAGGGTCATTCAGGTGACCATTACAACGATATAGCTGATAACTTAGCAAAAGCTAAATGTTCTAAATTGTCTTTATTACTTGATTTTACAACTTGTGATAATTTACAGCTTCTGCTCAGCTTTAATCAAATTCCTGTTGAATCTTCAACCAGGAAATTTTGGAAAATCTTAATACAGCTAAATAATTCTCAACATTTTTAGACCTCAATAGAAATTCACAATTAATTCAGCAAACCCATTCCTCTGATATTCATTGGCCAACCTCTTTCTCTGTATTTTCTTCAAATATGGGAGACGCTTCAGCTGCTACCTTATTTATTCAAAGAAGAAGAAAAGGCTTTAAACTAAAATCATTAACTGACAAACTACCTACAATAGATAAACTTTCAGTAAGATGACCTAACTTGTATAAAAATTGGCTTTATATCTATTGTACATTGTCTATAGAAGACTATCATCATTTGTGAACATGCTCTCATAGATTACAGGAAATTACTGAGATCTGCTTGTCTACTTTTGTCTTTCTCAACAAATTGATCTTAGACAAACTTGGAAATAATTACAATAGGCTTCACCTTTACTCTAACATCAAACAACAGCTCATGAATTTATTAGACCCTTCATTTAACTTCACCTCTTACATGCATTTGGCTAAAGATGTTATTTCTAACCAAATGTTTTTACTTCTTAAAAAGCTGTTCTCTTCGTCTAACTCAAAATGTCTTCTGATGAATACTTCTAACTTTCTCACTACTACTTTTTATGATGATATTTGAGCTCCTAGATGCAAGAAAATGATTCAAGAAAAGAGGAAAAATAATATCTCTATGAGACTAAAAAAGAAAAAGATCAAAATTAAACGTCTTACAAATATGAAACTTTCTAATAAAACAGTTTCAAATAGCTGGATTACTTGGTGCATTTCAACTACAAAATTTGGTTTCTCTTAGTTCGACTTCTTGGATAGGTACTGACAGTTTCATTTGAATATCTTGTTGATGATTTAATCATCAAATATGGATTTTTTGGTTTTTCTGAGGGATGTTCTGGTGATTGGTCAATCTAAACGGATTTGTAATAGAATCACAAGGGATAATCATAGTTTAATTTTTTATTGTTTTTACTTTTAATTTTATTTCTTTCTCATCTAATGTATTTGTAATATTTTAACATAAATATAATAAACTCATAACAGTACCACATCGTTAAAAAAAAAAACGCCATTAACAAAATTAAATATGTTTACATAGTTAATGTAGTTTACTTAGTTAAACTTGTTAATTAAGTTAACAATGTTTACAAGGTTTCTGTAGTTTATTAAGTTGTACTTTATCTTAATTTAGTAATAGAATTAGATCCAAAGTTTTGTATAAATAGGATAGGAATTTCATATATTCTCATTAGTTAGTTTTTTAGTCAATAGTTAGTTAGTTTTTAGGCAGTCTTGAGTGAATTACAAGTCAGATAATTACTTAATAAGTGAGATCAAGCTAGATAGTCTTGATATTAATTATTAGATAATTACTCTAATATAGTTATAATATAATTTAGTTTATTGTTTATTCTTTAATTTTATAAGTTCGCGAACAAGAGCTTATTTAAATTATTAAATAGTATTGATCCCAATTTCTCTAATTAATAAACCAACCTTTTACCTTATAACTTTAATTAGTTAAACTTGTAATATAAAACCCAATCCATCATTATTGCTCTCCCATATATAAACATATACATTGATTATAGTGATTTACATTAATAATTCTATTGACGTCAACAAGACTTTAGAATTGTTAACATAAATTGTTATCCTTTAGATACCTAAAATGTTGCTATACACGTTGAAGTTTATTTTTCAGTTAGTAGATTTCACAATCGACTTGTATAACAACAGTTAAAAGAGATGAAAGAAGTTCAAGTATTAATTAATAAATTAGATTTTGATAATCCTTTTTCTGCCAAAGAATTTGTTAAATATGATAAGTCTGAAATTATGGATGAAATGATATCTGATGAAGAAATTTTAAAAGTAGTTTTATCTAATCAAGAAGACAAAATAGCGAAAGATACTTTATCACTAATAATTACTTCTGGAGAAGTTATTGAAGCTTATGATAAAGTAATTTTATATTTGGAGTAACAAGAAAATCTTTTGATATGAAAAAAGAAGAGTTAAGGTCTATTAAAAGCTTAGAAAAAAAGCTTTAAAACAATAGTTTGTCTCTTTAAAACAAATCAATCTTGATAATTTTATTACTATAATAAATAAAATAATAATTTAAAGGTTATATAAAAATAGTTAATAACTATAGATGCCTACTGAAACCTCCTCAAAATAATTTCGTCATACCCTTTTCTATGTTTTTAATATAGTTTTAACAGTTTCAGCTTTCGTCGTATCGAAAGGGTTTCGTCGTATCCCTTATTATGATTTTAATATAGTTTCATCTAAATTTCAACTGTTATTAAGGGGTTTCGTCCCTCATCATTATTAATAACATTTACAGTTTATTTTTTTTACTTTTTATAGAATAAAATAACATCATGATTATAAGAAATTTTGATATTAACTAAATAATACCTCTATGATTATGTTAGAATCTTGTTGAAATTTTGTTAAAATTATATTGAAAAATCACATTATTTTTATTAATTTTTAACCAATTTTTGTTAAACTTGTGTTGAAATTGCTTATTGATTTTTTACTAAATTATGATGAATAATTTTATAATGATTTTTATTTATCACTAAGGTGATAATTACTTATTGCAGATCTACTTTAATTATCTGATGTATTATTTATTAATTTGCGTAAGTTATATTTAGATTGATCTAATTTTTATAAATAATACGATGTATTATTATTTTAACTTTTTATTTTTAATACAAATTAGAATTTCAATCACGAAGAGTTCTTATTGTATTATTTCAATCATGAGTTTTGCTTATTATATTTGAATTGATGTATAATTATAATATAATGCTTAAATTATTATTTTAATTTTTTGCTTTTAATATAAATCAGAATTTCAATTAAGATTGTATTATTTTAATTATAAATAAAGAATTTTACATGATATCAAATCAAATAGATAAATTTATTTATAAGGGAAGTATTTTACCATTGTATAATTTTTTACCTTTTGAAATTTAAATTCACCTTTAAATCACTTTAATTTACTTTTTTAAATCTTTTTAAATTAAATGTAAAATGATCACAAGAATAATTTAGAAAGACAACAAAATTGATTTATTAGTCAATAAAAGAAGGAGGAGAAATGAAGAGTATCATATTAGATATAAAAAAAATAAAATGGGATTCTAGAGAAATGTAACTTGATGTATAAATCGAAGATATGATATAATATATTAAACTCACTAATGTGAGTTAAAATAGAGAAATTTAGTATGTAATTATAATGTAAGTAAATAAATGAATAACAATAAAATGATAAATATAATTTCAGTATAATTAATATCTTTTAAAAATTTTGCAATTATTGAAATAGAGTGAGAAAAGATAAAAGGTGAACTTATACTGCAGAAAGATTATACAACCTCTTTAGACTTAATTTTAGAATAGGTCAAGTAATATTAAAAATGTTTAAATGATTTTTAGATTTATATTAAATATATTTATTTTTTTAGAATTAAGGCATATTTAAAAGAGAAATTATAATTTGTTTACTACAAAGCAAATCTGAAATATAAGGCAAAATCTTAATATACCTGTGAGGTAAAACTAAATACATGATAAAATCATAATGTATCTGCAAAGTCTGCAAAACAATAAAAATTTCATTTTTTTATTTTATTCGTTTTAATTTCATTTTTTCTTTTTATATCATTTATTTAATTTTATTTTTTTATTTTATTTTGTTTTTTTAATTTCATTTTTTCATTTTATTTCATTTTTCTAATTTTATTTTTTCATTTTATTTCATTTTTCTAATTTTGTTTTATAGTTTTTTTATTTATTTAATTTCATTTTTTCATTTCATTTTATAATTTTGTTTTAGTTTTTTAATTTCATTTTTTCATCTTGTTTTATTTTCTTTTGTTTTATTTTTATTTTTTATTTTATTTTTATTTTATTTTAAAAAAATAATAAATTAAAATTTTTTTTAAAAAAAATTTAAGTAAATTAATAAAACTGTTATACAATGATTAATAAATTGTATATTAAAATAAAATGACTAGAATTTACAAAATAACATAAAAATATTTCTGAAAAAATTATATTATAGTAAAATTATATTTGTGTAATAAAATCAGAAATCATAGTTATTATCTACTATAATAAATTATTTGTTATACATACTGAATAATTCATTATAGCATTAACAAAGATTCTTATAATAAAGGCTTAATCAGCTAGATCAGTAACTTCATTATATCAAGCTGACTGTATATAAATAAATCAATAGAACAAAAAAATATAATAAGAAAAGTTAATGATGATAAAAGCTTACTCAAAGACTTATATTCAAGTTTATAAAAAATATATATAATTTATTACATAATATTTTTACATAATTTGATTGTATAGTTTATGTATTATCTATATATATAATGATTATATATTTGTAAAATAACTAGTCATATTAAAGATGAATCCTAAAATACTAAATGAGTATAAAGATAAACTTATATAATAAAAGAAAAGGTTGAAATATTAGATGAAAAATGATCAGAAGTTTAAATTATGTTAAAATTTTTTTTAATTGGTTAAAATAGATGAATTTAAATCCGGCCAAAATTCAATTTTCAGCCAGAATTAAGATTTTTATGATTGCAAATTATTGTCTAACTCTGGCCAAATTTATAATACTAATCAAAGTTAATTTTAACCGGTTATTAACTGGTTAAAGAATTTTCAGCCGGCTTCAGGGACAATGATTTTTTGTGGTGATATAAAGTAAATTTTGTGTGTGATAAAAATAAATTCTGTGAAATTTTGTGATTTGGCCAGATTTAAGCAAGGTTGGCCAACATTACGACTCGTAAATTCTGCCCAAATTTAGTGTTTACCAGAATTACAATGATTGTCAAATCCTAAATTAGGCCAAAAACTTGAACCAAATTTTGTGATTTTCTGTGAAATTCTGTGATCACAATAAATCATTGTCACTGCCTCTAGTTTATTTAAACCAAATTGAGTAGAACTTGTATCCTTGGTTAGAGAAAATCAATGCAAAGCAATCACAATCAAATTGTATATAACATTTTAAAAGAAAATTTTGATTCAATAAAACAAGATGATGCTATCATGCTTAGAGAATCATGTCATATCAGAAAAAGGTATTGTTATAAGGCATCATTGCTTTTTGTAATAATTGAATTGTTTCTTTAGAAACAAGAAATCTCATCTAAAAAGAATCAAATCAAAGATATGAAACTAGAAATTCAACATTAGATATGATTTAAAGGTTATTATTTACAATTTAAATAAATATATTAAGTATTTTACAAATATCTTTACTCGTAGCATTACCTTAGCAAGAACTTTTCAAGTCTAGTCTTGCCGATTCTCGACAAAGAAAAGATTAGGAGAAAAGAATTTTTAATTATTATCAGTATAGAGAACAAGTTATTAGCAGCTTGATAATGTTCAAAGATAATGGTCGTATAAAAGGATTATATGTGAATTCGTCAGAGCGGAGCGTTCTATAATTTGTTTTGCTGAAAATATTATTTATTATAATTTTTAATTAGGATCGTTTGGGTAAACTTGGTGTCATTGATGATAAATACAATGTTACAATTTCAACTTCTTTTCCTGCATTGAACGACATCGTAGGTGATTCTGTTGAAGTGAAAAAAAAAACTTGAATAGAATATCTTGAAAGAAACAATTTAGGTTGCACCACGTTCATTCTTTGGAATAAACTACCTATCATGGACATGCGCCCGATACAAACACCCGAAAATGTTTCCCGTCTTTTTGATCTTATTAGGCCGAAAGATGACATGTTTATCCCAACATTCTATAGTGTTTTACAAAACACTTTGGTTGCCCAGATTCTATAAGCGAGTAGGGTCGCAATTGGTGAAACTCGATGGCGCGTAGTGACTTTAAGAGTGAATTGATTGACGAATTTGGCATTACAAGTGGCAGAGGTTAAGAGTTGAAAATTCAGAACTTTTTGCCGACATAACTTCCGAGAAAATAGCAAAATTTGCAAAAAAGACCATAGCCACTTTGAAGTGCAGTGGAATGAATTTAATGAAAATCTTAGATCTTAATGAACTTCCTTAATTAGAGTTTGAACTATCGAAGTTAGAGATGGATCTAGTGCTTGCGCAAAATGTATTATCAATACTGAAAAATGAGTAGCCAAGTTAATGAATGCATAGAAATGTATTTTCCCAATAAATTCTTGGTAAGGTTAAAAGTAATCATTTTTTTTTCCTATAAGGCAACAAAATAATCCAGATACCAGGCGTATGACTAGTAATAACTAATGCATTTTTGTAATATTAGATATATAGATTTGTTTTATTAAAGATGATATTTTTCGCTATATTAATCTTTTTGTAAAGCAATTAAAATTTTAATGCAAAAAACAAATGATTAAAAATTATTAACTACAATATTACTTCGGTCAAATTGCGCCGTGATGGAATGACAATATTCCTACACTTCATAATGAAGATATTTTCTTGTTTCTTTTTAAAATTTTTATTTTATTATTCTAGGATAATTGTTCTGATATCCAGTGACTGTTCTATGGTTCAAACATTTTTGATAAAAAAAAATGCATTTAAATATTACTATCTTTGCTTCGCTTAAAGTTATTGTTTTTATTGTGTAGCCGCATTGCGTAGTTATCATAAATTATTTGTTTAAAAAAAAATTCTAAATCAGACATCCATTATTATGATTAATGAGTGGTCGAATGGCATTAGTATTTGAACCGTCGGATCTATAATGTGGTTTAGTAATTGATTTATTACTTAAGGAAGTTTATTATTTGATTGAGAAAGAATAGAGCGGAAAGTTGATGTATCATAGGAATTACAGGTATTATTGCTAGAGAATGGTTCACATCGAAGGGGTGGCGTAAGATTTCCTGACTATAATAAAATAATTTTAATATGTACACATAATATTTATTTAGATTTTAAATTATATGTACTTACTCCAGAATTGGTAATAAA
>CAJVPQ010000120.1:0-38880 GCA_910591825.1 Funneliformis caledonium
CCTTTTTTTTGTTTTCATTTTTATTATAAGCAGATCTTCTATCTGGAGTAAATGAATTATATAATTCATTAAAAAATTCTTTTAATAATGGTTCAGCATTTTCAAGCATTGTTTGAAAATTATTTGGATCTAATTCGAGAGTAGTGTTTTCTTTTCTTTGTTTTTCATACAATACTTTAGTCATTAATGTAATCTTATTATTAATAATTACATTATTTTGTATATTAGGAATATTAGGATTATTTCGAATACTATTAGTTTGTAATTTTTTATTGCGATCGGGTTCAATAATACTAAGATAATGCGGATAACATAATTGTTTTCCAAATTCTAAATAATTATATTGGTCAAAGGTGCCTTTTTCTTTTGCTTTTCTTAATGCATTAGTTGTAATTCCGCGATATTGATTTGAATTTATTTGACAATTATGAATAGAACAAGGGCCAAGATTTTTTCGAGTCATTATATTAAAATTATAAAATATTAAAGTTTTAAAATTGGTTTTTAAAAAAAAAATTTTTTATTCTTTATTTAACCTTTTTATCTTATAAATAAAACAAATTGTTTTCCTAAAAGATTAATTTATTCATAACAGCTCAACTTTATTATCATACATGCTATGTATACGTGTTCTTTATCATGAACGCGCTTCGCTATATTAATATACACGTGACAAGAATTTAGAATTTTTATTGGTTTGATTTGGTGTAACATTTTATGTAGATCACAAATATTAAACCAATTAAAACAAACTTCCATCATGCTTTTCCTGGCGAATTCCTTAAACCATCATCCGATAATATAATTATTTCAAGCGAGCCAAAATTAAAAGAACTTATCAAGAAGGGAAATCTTTATGATGACAGAGAGTTGGTCATCAAAGTGATATTTCATGTTTTGCTTCTAGACATTCCAAATCGCTTTGTTGATACGGAGGTTCCCATTAATGTTTATGAAGTAAAGAGAAACAACAACTGGTGATTACGCGTTTATTTCGCGTTTTATGATTTGATTATTGTCATTCATTTTTTCAAGTCCATAAAAATCGTCAGTATCATGGTTTATGAGTTAAACCTTTCTTGTCTATCTTAACACCTTAACACTGCTTGTTATTAATATCAATAAAATCATACCGCGAGCTGGTCTTACATTATTTTTTTAAAAAAACAAAAACCTTAATAATCAAAGAACTTGACGGCAGTCCATTGGCCAAATAAGAGTTTCCTCTAGAGGGGAGATTTTATTCGAGTTGCACGACAATTGAACGAGCGAGCAAAAGAAAATGCGTGTTCTGCTCCTGCTAAGAGGCGTAGGCGCTCCTTGCGGGTACCGTCCCGTGTTAATACAAAGGAGAGTGGGTTCTGTTCCTTTGCCTTCCGTCTCAGGACTCTAGCTAGCGACTATCCGTGCTAGAGTGTAGAGGTGACCTTGAAGGAACTCCCGCGGGTACCGTCCCGTGATAATAACAGGGAGTTATTAGAATTCTTTTCCTGCCTTCCGTCACCCCGCTTGTCGGTAATCCTTTGGAACGTAATATTTACAATAATCATAATTTTTAAAGCAAACCAAAAGCAAAGTCGAAAAAATCGGTAATGAATTGTTGTTTATATGCTAGTTGTTTATACGCGGAAAGAAACTGATTGATATTGTGAAAATAGTTAATATCGTAAAAGAGAGCTCAGTTAATATGCAAGAACATACCTATCTAATGAGTTAAGGTGGATCCCTAGAAAACAGAAACCTTATCAGGTAGTATTCGAAATTTATATATTATCTTTTTTAATCATAAAACTGACAGTGTTTCTAACCGATTTCATTATGCAGTCACCATCTTCACTATTTAATGATGGTATTGGGACTATAAATGGTAGAACAGTCGAAACTACAAATGGTTTCGTCCCCACTGGATCATCACAGAGAAAGGTTGATATTTTTTTGCTAAAAGTTATGAGAGTCGACAGAATGTTGGCTTTCTGAATATGAGCAATTTTAACTCTTTTTTTTGTATTGTCAGATGATGATTATGAAAGAGACCACACTCCTTCTCTGCGTGATTTTCCCCAATATTCTGATGAATATGAATCGGAAGAGGTAATTATCTCTTTTTATTTTCAATTTAATAGTTTACCTGAGGACTTTCATATCAAACCCTAAACAAATATTATAAAAACTTAGGCGAACTTGATGAGGTTGAGACCAAAAAAATGCAAAGATTTTATCCTTATCGCAATCAATATCAAATCGATGCAAGTTGTTTGTAAGGATGGACTGTTTTTTGATAAATCTTTCTTTGTAGAAGGAATTCCGAAAAAAACGAAAATTTTGTTCTGAATTTCCAAAGCTTCCATCGGTGGTAGAAAAGTCCAGAGTATCGAAGGTTAATTTCAACTCCAAAAGTCAAAAGAATTAGATGAGATGCATAATACTGATAAAAAAGATTTTGGATCATAAATGCAGATCGCTTAAATTTCTTAAATTATATTTTACTATATAAGATATATATATATATTTGTATTTTGGTATTAAAATGCATATTTTTTATATTGGCATTATGCGAATTCTTAATGTTTTATTAATGAAAAAAAATAAGCGAAATATATTTTATTATTATCCTGATTACAAATAGATTATTATCATAATTATCATGCCTATTTATTATTATTATTATTATGATTATTCATTTGTTTCTTTTGTTGGAAATCTCCAAGTTCCACTTTTTCCACCAGTTTTCTCCACAACCTTCAAATCACAAATGATCATTTCCTTTCCTACAGCCTTACACATGTCAAAAACTGTTAGTGCAGCTATACTAACAGCAGTAAGAGCTTCCATTTCAACACCAGTCTTTCCTTCACATTCAACTTTTGAAAGAATTTTTACAGCATAATTATCCTTTTCATCCAATGTTAAATCTACACTAACATGTGATAATAAGAGTGGATGACATAACGGTATGAGGTTTCCTGTTTGTTTTGCAGCCATTATACCAGCAATTTGTGCTGTTGTTAAGACATCACCTTTTTTCATTGTATTAGTACGTACAAGTTCAAATGCTTGACGTCCAATATGAACTTTTCCAAATGCTGTTGCTGTACGATAAGTTGAAGATTTTGTGGAAACGTTAACCATTGAAGCACGTCCACTATCAGGATCAATATGAGTGAGCGAAGGCGAATCAAATTGTGAATTTGAATTGGACTTGTGATCATTGGAAGGAAATGATTTTGAATTTGTCGAAATAGGTTTAGTAGAATATGATGAACGAAAGGAATGGATATAAGATAATGTATTTTGATAATTTATAGAAGATAAAGATAGAAAGTTATGGGAAAAACGTGAAAAGTATGATTTAGAATGAAGAAATGATGATGCGGTGTTGAATATGATCTTATTGTGTAAGGAGGAATTGTAATCTTTAAACGAAATTATAAAAAAAGAAATGTGTCAACAAACTGTTTATCGTTAATATTAAGGCACGTAAAGGATAACTAACCTGGTTTCTTTATTGATTTACCCGCCAATAAGAATCATTGGCCGATTTTTTGTTTCAGCCAATTCAAACATACCTGCATGTTGCTTCCTTTTATTTTTAACAGCTGATCCTATAATCTCTAGCAGCTGTTGATCAGGAACATTTTCACGTAATAGATCACGTAAACTGACTTCGGCGTTTCCGAATAAACAAACTTTCAAATTTCCATCAGCGGTGATTCTAAGTCTGTTACAAGTTCCACAAAAATGATCGGTCATTGAAGTTATGAATCCAAATCGTCCGACATAACCTGGTACGTTAAATGCCTAAAAGAATCGAATGATTAAATTTTCATATAGTAATCATCGATCAATTTAAATGCAAAAGTGAACGTACATACCTTTGAAGTATCATGTGAATCGTTTGATAACTTTCGAACGTCAGGATACTTTATTTTAATATTATCTAACATTTCCCTATATGGAATAAGTTTTTTCTTGTTCCATTTGTTTCCTGAATAAATAATATTATTAAGTTTATCATGTCATATTAAAAAAAAAAAAAATTATATATTTAACCACCTACCATCAAATGGCATATATTCAATGAATCTCATGTCAATTGGTTTATTGCGTGTCAATTCGACAAAATCCAACACTTCTTGGTCATTGACACCACGTATTACTACACAATTGACTTTCATAGGACGAATTCCCAGCGCAATACCCTGATCAATTGTTTCCAACACTCGATCAAGACCTAATTCGAGCGAATAAAAGGTGAATTAGATACCCATAAAAGTAAATATTAAAAATATAACCAACGCGACATTTACACACCTTTGCGTCTTGAGATTAGTTCGAATTTATATGGATCCAAAGTATCCATGCTGACATTCAACGAATTTAGTCCATTTTCAACCAATTTTGGTAACTTTCTTTTCAATGCAATACCATTTGATGTCATGGCAATAGTCTGTAAACCCTGAGGTTTCAATTTGCCCAATTCACCTTCAAAGAAAAAAAAAAAAAATTAAGTATCGAATTCTTAAATCGATCCATTCTTGCGAGGAAAAAAGAGAAAATTTCCACTTACCAATCAATTCAACAATATCCTTTCTTACCGTTGGTTCACCTCCTGTTAGTCTAATCTTGTTGACACCTTGAGAAACGAATAACTGCGAAATTCGTATGATTTCTTCGGTTGACAGTAGGTTATGAACGGGAGTTAAATCGACACCTTCGGCTGGCATACAATAATTACCTATAACAAGTAATAAAATTAATTTGTGACACGAGCGAATTACAACACAAGTCAAAAGGAAGTTAAAACTTACATCTCAAATTACATCGTTCCGTTATCGATATGCGAAGATATGTATGTTGTCGATCAAACCTATCCGTTAAAAAATTGCTAAATGGTCTTTCTTTATCAATTGCTGATATCCTTTCCTTAATTGAATTAATTAATCGATTGAAGAATTTAGATACGAAATTCCAGCTGAACAAAAAAAAATCGATTGAAAATTGCAATACCTACCTTTATACGTTGTTGAGGATTTTCGGATCGTAGATTAATTGTGTCTACTCGATGGGATTTCGATGTTGAAATTCCTCTAATCATATGAGGAATCAAACCTTTAGCGTTTTCAAACGAAACTCTAGTAAAAATGTTATAACTCATCATAATTTATTTGAGGAGGAGAGAGAAAAAATTTCGAATAGTATGGATATTTATACTTTCTATTGTTATCTTATCTATTTGATAATCGTATGGTCGCTTATCGTTATCAGATAAAGCAATTTTCTTTTTTTAATTCTATCTAATTTTACACCAGATCTTCCCCTAAATAAGTTGCTGAATTCGTACATTTCGTTATTTACCATTTTATATGGTGTAATATATGCAATGTAACTCATTTAAATAAAAATAAATATATGAAAATCCAAAGAAATAAAAAAATTTGTAATAAACACACTTAAATTTTTAAAGTTAAAAGCTTATTTAACAAATATATGATGTTTATTTAAACATTAAAAAATTACAATTTTATAAAATTTAAATCAACAAAAGAGCTTTCATGTGATCGGTTTGGGATTATGCGTTTGAAAAGTGAGATACCGTAAAAAGCTTTTATTATGGCGGAGAAAAATCAAAAGAAACCAAAATTTATCCCATTAAAATTAATTAACAGATGGGTAGATAGTAAGAAATTTCTGGTAGTTTAGATATTATCATCGAGTAGCAAGGAAGGAACTGCCATCATAATGGCTTTATTCCTTCCTTAAAACCTTGCTTTTCATCATTTTTTCGGATACACAATAATAAATAATTAGTTTTCGATATATTACCGATATGACGTCGATCACTTTGTGTTACGTATTCTGAGGATTTATAGACATTTGTAATGACTATAATAAATTTGTTATCTGAAATCCGTACTTGTTTGTTTGAACAAATCGCTAATGCTGCCACTCTAACTATTACCGATTTAGAAGATGTTAATCTCAATGCTTTTCAAACTATGCTAAATGTTGATTTTGATTATGTTTGCTGGATTAAAAAATCCACAGAAGAATACTGGATAAGAATTCTTGATGATCGCCTTTTAAAATTTTCTTTTCTCAACATATTACGTAAACAGTGAACGCATTTTCATTGTCTTTCGTTCTAAAGGACAACCCTCACCAAATCTTTCTATTGACGATTGTTTTCAAAAGTTGTCATTATCGACAACTTCAGTAGATAACGATATAGAACCATTCACTGAAACTCCGCTGAAAGAATTGGACTCGACGGAAATTATGATTATCGAAAACATAGCAGTCAGCTGGTCTTTATTTTCAGATTTTATAACATCAAAGCTAGGTGAGGGTGTAAGCCTGTTCAACATTTCTTTGTCTGCAGAAAAAAGGAATAGAGAGCTTGCAACAATTAAGCTCACTCGCCCAATCTGGTGTCGTTACATTTTGCGTGAACATAAAGGTGCTCCATAAACAAGTTATAAATTTAATATCATGTGAAAATAAAAAACTGATTCTTATTACATTTGTTTTCAAAGGTGCTGATTGTTTGCTTGAACTGCTCACTTCCACCTGTGAAAATATAATGAGCTACAAAATTGAGCTGAAAAAGTTGCATAAAGAGGACGAATCTTTATTTTACAAAATCCAAATCTTTGTCAACGATCTTTTAACTTTTGACAGTTCCGAAGATGCCAGATCTCGCCTAGATGAGAATCCAACTGCTAAATTCCTCTTCTCAGATGTGTATTTTAGTGTAGAAGAAATCGAATACCTTCTTAGTTTTCCTACCTCTTCGGGGCTTCCTGTTTCTATGCTTCTTAATGTGGCACTGTCAGATAAAATTAACTCATACCAGTTATGTACATCACATGATTTAGCACCTCTTATACAACAAGTGTTTAATGTACGAAAGGATTTTCAAAAAGAAAATGGTTTCAAAAATAACTTGAAAAAATTTGAAAAGAACTGGAAAAAGAGGCGTGATTTACATTAAACTTTTGGTGGAGCTTCACCGTCTTACTAAGGTAATGTTAGTAATTTAATCTGATACTACATGTTCCAAATAAACGTAGCTGATGGATGACACATTTTTGAATAAAGACATACATTTTCTCTGCTTAATAATTATAATAATTATGGTAAATTGATAATGTATTTCAATAAAATTAATAAAAATGAATTGCTTATATTTTATGTATAATTTTGGTGAAAACCGTTAATAAATCATTAAATCATTATACTTCAAGGAATTGCCTGCAATTTTATTTAATAATTTAATAATTTAAATATTTTTATTAAAAATTACATTTACTGTGTAATAGATTTAATGATGTTTTCTAAAAAAAAAAAAAAAAAAATGTAATTTATTAACTAGTGATTTTTAAACTCATATCTTGCAATATATCAATCTCAGAAATATAAAAATACTACTATTTAATAGGTCTTAATAAAATGAATCCAACAAACTAAATATTATTTTTTTTTTTTTGATTATTTAATAACAAATTATTTTAAATTGATATATATATATATATTAATTTTAAAAATTAAAAATACTACCTATTAATATATCTTAATATGAATAAATCTAATAAATCTTTTTATAAATATTAGATATTAAAATATTATAATTTTTTACAATATTTTATAATAATTTATATTTATCATTTAAAGGAATAATAGAAATAATTCATTGAACATAAGTAATATGATTAAAATTAAATAAAATTCTATCAATAATATTTAGAATATAAAGTAATATAAATATTAATTAATCTGCATTATAGACATAAAAATACTTTATTAATAATTAATTGTAAATTTTAAAGTAAAATTTATAATTAATAATATTTTATTATCTTTAATAAAATTAATAAAAATAATGTTAAAATATAAACAAATTTGCCTGTAATACTATTGAAGAAATAATAAACAAAAAATATATATAAATTTATAACTAATAATATTTTTTATTTTAACAAAAATATTATAAAAATATTATAATAAATAGTAATATTCTTTACAAATCTGAATTGATTTAAATTCAATCTAAACCTAACCGATCAGATTCAAATCAGATTTATCAGATCTAGATCAAATTCAAATTCTGATTCTAATTTGAAATCTAATTCGTCAGATTTAAATTCAGATTCAAATCTAAATTATTTCCATTAAATGATTTCTTCTTAAGCAATTCATTATTGTTCAATTAGAATAATATATATTATTACACAGCTTTATAAGATCATCATGTGCATACTGTACCAATATTTTATATAATGTGCTCAATATAGCATGCTAATAATTTTATTATATCGTCATATTAAATATAAGTTTAAATACATACTTATAATTATGCTAAATAAAATATAAATTATACTAATTTAATATTTAATTCAGAATTTATTAATATACCACTTTGAATTATTTTTGCAAATTGGTCTTGAGAAATTATAAATTAAATTGAATTTTTTGTAGTATTTTTCAAAAGTTTCAACTTTCTTTTCTTTTTTTGAATTTTTATACACTAAAAAAAAAATTAGTATAACAGTATAATTATTAATAATTACAAATATTATTATTTAAAGTATACCTTGCAATACCTATTTAAATGTATTATTACTAGAATTAGCTGTTATTTCCTGAAGTGCTAATATAAAAAAAGAAAAAATTGTTAGAACAACTTAAAATATAATAAAATAATAAAGTAAAAAAAAATTGTATTATTACATTTTTAATTTTTACTACTTTCAGTTATTTTTTCTGCTAAATTTTCCATCATATGTAATTGATCTTTTTCATCTGTTAATAAATATGAACACAATCTTTCATCATTTCTATAACGTGATTATTTTTGAATATTAAGAATAAATTCACCAAGACTTTCCAAAGCCTGTATCATAGTTTTTCTACCAGTATGAGAAACAATTTTTCTATTTTTAATATTAAGACCTACATTGATACAAATAGTTCTCATAAGTGATTTAAGACGATTAAGTCCAATATGATGCCTTTTAAACCATACACTAGATGAAAAAGCTTATATTACAAATTAGTTAGTTTTTTAAAAAAAAAATAAAAACTTAATAATAAAAATCATTATTTACCATCTTCATCTTCCATTTCTTGTAAATAAAATTCTGAATCTGCATTTTTTGGATGCAATGAAATATATTTATTATAATATTGAATAATTTCTTCATTGTAAGGTATAAGTACTTTGTTTGCCTTTCCTCTATTTTCAAATGCACCTCTTTAATTAGTTTTATTGTGATATATATATATACTGTAAATTTATCATTTTCTCTTTTTTTAAAATCTTCTAAAAGAAGTGCAAAATGCTCTTTATCTCTAATACCTAATAAAAGTGTATTATAAAAGTAAATTCGATATAATAATTATTCTGATGTAGTATCATCCAATATTTTATGATTAGAATTTTATATATATATAATGCATCAGCACCCTTTGCATCATTAAGTCCTAAATTAGAAAAAAACTTCAATTTTCTATTAAGAACTTCCCAAAGTGTTAAAAATGTTGATTGATCATGAATGTTTATTCCAGATATTACAGAATATTTAATAAGATGTCAATGTATAGCAGCAATTGCATAGCGAACAGAATTTGCAGAATATTGTTATCCATTTTTTTGTTTCATTTCTGCAACATAAGTTGCAAGTTGATTATCAAATTCTTATATTGAATCTATTTATTCAATTTTCTCTTCTGCAAACTTTCCCTTTTAAATTTTTCCAATTTATTGATCCAATTTTTTGTAGCACTAGTTGTACTTTTTACTTGTTCAAATGATTTGAAAAATTCAATGCTATTGGACTTATTGATCTATTAAAAAATATATATTTATAGAGATGTATTATTTAATAATTCATAAATACATTTCAATAATAATAATTTTTATTTTTAATATTACATTTGACGTTTGTGCGCGCTTTTTACTTTCATTTAGCATTATTTAAGAAGTTAGAATCCTATTTTAAGAAAAAGAAAACTATATAAAAATAACGGCTTTCAACTTTTTTTAAGTAATTTTCTTCGAAAAAAAATGTGAAAAAAAGAGGAACAATAAAAATTAAAAAACATGTGACTTTTAAAAAAGTTTAATTTGATCACATGGTGATCAGGTAATCTGAATAATAACATATAATTATTCATTTTGAACAATACATTATCATTTAATTAGAATAATTTATAATCATTTAATTAAAATGATATTATTGTTCTTTTAAATAATTTATTATTATTCATTAAAATAATGTATTATCATTCTTCTTAAACAATTTTATATTATTTAATTTGAATGATTTATTATTATTTTTTTTAAATGATATATTATCATTTAATTATAATAACCAAAAATTTCAATGAAAAGAAACTTTTTAGAATTAGTTTCAGATTAGATCAAATTTGGATTTTAACTGATTTTCAGATTCAAATTTAAGATTTAATCTATTAAATTCAGATTTAAATCAAATTTGAATTTAAATTGATCTATCGTATTCAAATTTAAATCAGATCTATAAATATAAAATTAGATCAAATTAGATCAAATCTGATTTGATTTAATTTTACAGAATATTAATAGATAAAATTATTTTTATTATATAAAATCTTAATTTTTTTTAATATTTTAATTTATACTTCTAAACTAATATCAATAATAATTATAATACTTTTTGAACAGATATATTTAGATATAACTTAAAAAATTATAATTATAATACCTATTATTATATTTGATCAATTATTAGTATTGAGCGAAGCGAAGGACTTTCACATACTAGTCACATGTTACATGAGGTATCCTATTATCTGCTCATTCAAAATTTGAGTTAATACGTGATTGGTCCTTTTCATTACACTTATACTTTAAACTTAACAATGGTTTTCAAAACCGTTCCTTAGTATATTAAAATTTTAACTTTATAAAAAAATATAAAATTATTTTTTAAATATTTTAATTTAAATTAGCAATTCAAAAATAATAATACTTATTATTAATATTTTTTTTTGATTAAATTATAAATTATATATAAAATTATAAAGTAAAATTATAAATCTTTAAAAGTATCTTAATAATTCATCAAAAAACAATTACTAGATTTTATTCTTTAATACTTTTATTAAGAATAAATATAAAAATACTATTAATAATCTAAAAGACTTTAAATATTTTATAATATTATATTTTTAAAAAGTTAAAGACAAATTTAATAAAAATTTGTTTTATTATGATTATTTTAATTATTTATAATAAATAAATCATAAAATAATAATAAATATACAAAAATTAATTTATGTTAAATTAATTAAAGAAATAAACTTTAACTTTATCTCTGTAATATATACAATTAAGATCTGCTAATTTTAAAAGAAAAATTGCATGTTTTATCTTTCTTATATTAAAAAATCTTATACACTTTTTTGTATATGATTATAAAATTCAAAAAAAATGAAAAGAATTAGTAAATCTTATTTTTTAAAACAGAGATAAAGCATAATATCAAATTTGTTTAAAATCCTTAATCATTTAATGATTTGCAATATTTTATTAAAAAATTAAAATATTGTATCCAGGTAAAGAATTAACCAAAGCCAGCAAAATATTAAGAATTAACACTAATATGATTCAATACAAATTTTAAGTTATAATAAAAAATAATTACTTATTATTGCTATTTTCTTTTATTTGGCTTATTTTTTCCAGAAACCTCTCTTTTTCTCTTAATGCTTTTACCATTTTTCTTGCCATTGCCATTAACTTCTGCTTCGCCTTTCGGTTTCTCCTGTGCTACTTTCTTTTTCTCATAATTATCAGCAGACCCACTGTTTTTCATATGACTACCTTCTTCGTCTTTTCCTTTCTTCTTCTCTGATGCTTTCTTGCTTCTGACATTAGCAGCAGCAGATTTTACTGCTTTATCATTACCAACAACGTTTTTGTTAGAGTTCATGTCCGCTTGTTCTATAATTTTCTTTTTCTGTTCAGCAATAAAACCCGATACCTTGTCATCTAAAGGATCTTTTTTATCATCATCCTTAGTACTCTTTTTGTTTGTAGTAGCATCTATAGCAGACTTTACATTCTTAATTTCGGATGTTTTTTTTCGTTTCTTCTCATTGGAAGCCGTAGCTAGAACTCGAGAATTACTTTCGTCTTGTTTAAAATTACTTTTCTTCAATTCAACAGTTGCTTTCTTTTCTCCTCCAATATTGGCTTTCTTTTGTTTAGGTATAGTGTTTACTTTTTTATTACTATTCGCTTTGCCGCCTTCTTCCTTAGAATTTTTATCATTTGCTTCATTTGTAATCTTTTCTTCAGTACTCGCTCTTATTTCACCTACAACATTGGCTTTCTGTTGTTTTGGTACCTTTGCATTACTATTTGCTTTCCCTTCTCCTCCTTTCTTAGGAATGCTATCCTTGGTTTCAGTTGTAGTTTTTACTTTTACGGCATTATTCGACTTTTTTCCTTCTCCATTAGTTTTCTTTTGTTCGAGTGTAATGTTTACTTTTACGTTGTTTTTCGCTCTCCCTTCTCCTTTTTTAGAATTACTATCCTTTGCTTCAGCTGTAATAACATTTACAGAGTTACTCACTTTTTCTTCTCCTTCCTTTGCTTTAACGATATCACTTCCTTCCTTAACTTTTTTATTAAGGGGACGTTTCATCCCTTCTTCTTTTTTGGTTATTATATTTACTGTAGATTTTTTCAACTATAAACATAATTTATAAAAAATTTTGTATAAAAAAAAAATTTTTTAATTTATCGAATATAAATAAATTTTAACGAAATTAAGTTTTTTTATTTATGATTACAGAAATTCTGTCATAACTTAATTACCTGTGAATTCTTATTCTTCTTGGGAACAACAACGTTTTCGGAGATGTCATTTGAAATTTTCCTTTTTTTAGTAGCCTTGTCATCCTCATCTGCATTATCCTCTTTATCTTCGTCATCATCTTCGCTTTCGCCTTCACTTTCACTTTCATCTTCATTATCTTCGCTAACTTCACTATCATTATCACCATGACTCGAAGGATTTTCTAAACTTATAGGATCAATTTCAATAGGTAAACTAGGTAAAGAATTATATATAGGTAAACTAATAGATTCTGTTGTCTTTATTTGTAAAGATTGAATATTCTTCCATTTCCTTGGTATTTTATCTACAATAACTGGAATGGCCATTTCTAAATTTTCCAAAATTTGTTTTGATGTCATACCTGTTGTCCCTATTTTAATAGATCTATTACAAAGTCGAATATTAATTAGAGTATCTTTCATAAAAATAAATTGAAATTGTTATGATTACTTACAGACATACTCCTGAACTATAATACATATAAGTACAATGACAAGCTCTAAGAATTTCTCTTTTGAAATTCGATTCTTTACTAATATTCACTGGGATCGGTTGCCTATAATGTAATAAAATTAAAAGAATTTCTTAAATAAATAAGTAAACAAATAAATGTCAAGCTAAAAAATATATATATATATATAATATTTTACTTTTTCTTTTCAAAGAAATATTTTCCCAACATATTAGGAAGAAGAGGTAAAATACGCTCATCCGTTAAAAATAAATCATACGAATCACATAAATTTCTTTTAGCTTCGTAAGGTATATATTTTTTACGAAGTTTAGAAATTCCAATTACCTAATATTTATTTTTTTTTTTAAAAAAAAAAAGAAAAAAAATTATAATTAATATGAAGTTGTTGTTTACATAAATAAGTAAATTGAAATTACATTTTGAACCCATTTAACGTTGTGTGCAGCAACCCATTCTTTATAAGTTCTTTGCGGATCTTTAGTAATTAAACAAATATCTGTTGAAGATCCATATAAAGGATGCTTTAACGGACTAAAATAAAAGAAAAAAAAAGCATAAATTAATTGAATTATTTCTATTACAAAAAAAAAAAAAGAAAAGAAAAGTTATTACATTCTCGCGGGTTTAAGCCTGGGCTTGTCAGAAAATTTGAACAATGATACTATCAACCAAACATTTACTGGTTGACCATCCGATAATAAATCATTTCCTAACTTTGGTCGAACTTTTTCATGTTTTAATAATGCATGGGTAGCCTTTTCAATCTGTACGTATGCATTTTTTTTAATAAATTAATGATAACAATGGTTCATTAAAGAAATGCTACTTTAGATGAACAGAAATTTAGAAAATTTTCAATTTACCAATTTCAAATCTACAACAGGATTAGTATTCGAATGCTCAGTATCTGAATCCATAACAGAAAATTATCGAAGCAAGCAAAAAAAAAAAACTTTTTGTAGATAATCTAATCGAATATGGGTATCATGTGACCCATTATTTGTCACGGGCGTTATGTCGGTTTAAGTTAAGTCAGTAAGAAGTTTTTCGCCGTGTCCAGTCAAACAGCCAAATTTTGGCCAAATAACTACTTAATAGAATTTGATTGGCATTTGGCCGCGGCCGAGATTTTTTTAGCCTTTTGGTGGGGCCAAATGGCTAATGGCCAAACCTCGGCCAAACGGCCAACACTGAGTTAGAGTATTATTCATGACACGTATCAACAATTTATTTAGTTTCTTTGATAATAAGGTAAAGAAGGTTTTGTCAAGCAAATAGAATTTGCTTGCTACCTTTTAATAAGTTGAAAAAAAAAAATTACGTAATTACAATGATTATTTCTAATACATATTTTGAACTAAAAAAAAAAAAAATAATAAATTGTTCATAATAATAATAATAATGAATATAACAAATCAACTAATTTCTATATAATATTATAATTGAAAATAATTTTCAAAATTAATGATCAAAATATCTTAATTAAATCTTTCCAAGTCTCTTTCTTAATGCTCTAGTTCTCTTCCTTAATTTTTTAAGTTTATGTTTGTTCATTTTCAATCTTCTCTTCTGAAGAATGTTTGTCAGATATAAAGTTTTCTCTCTTTTCTTTCTTTCTTCTTCAAAATTAATTTCACTTGTCGATTGTTCCAGTTGTTTTACATTATCTACTTCTAATTCCGTAACTGTCGTCTTTTGATTATTTAATAATTGTTCTTGATTGAACTTTAATTTTATTTCAGAGAAAAATCTATTAACTACATACTTTGATTCTGCAGCAGACATTGAAATTGTTGGTTGATTGGGATGAAATGGAGTAGTAGTTAGATAAGGTGAAAGTGGGTTAGCGAGTGGTATTGCGTTGTTAGCATTGGATCCGGAATTCTCTTCGTAATCTAAAAAAAAATGAAATGAAAATGATCGAAAAAAAAAATTTTACTTAGTAAATGGATCAAAAGACAAACGACAAAATTTTTAATGTATTAATTGGGTTACCTTCTTCTTCCCAAACCTGTTGGTTCTGCCCATTTTCAAATGTTTGTTGCATTTGTTCATTACCAAAGGTTAACAATGGTCTATGCAACGCAAAGAACGTGCTCTGCGCGAGTTCTCGTGGATGTATATGTTGAACATGAACAAAGTGCAATTCTTTCTGAGGTGCAGTATGTGTTGTATTGTTCTTTTTCGTACTCGATGGAGACGAGGAAGAAGACGAGGAAGAATATAACCTTGTGGTCATATTTGTTAAAGAAATTACTGGACGATGAGGACAGCCACCTATAAAACGATCAAGTTGAACGAGTGAATTGACACTTCGTTTGTTCAATATCCGCCGGAAAAATGTTGCCATATTTTAAAGTTGGTAAAAAGTATTTATAGAAGATTCACTTGAATATGTAAAGAAAGAAAAATGAAAAAAAAAAAAATATTCTCTGAAGTGTAAAAAAAAAAACGGACTTTAAATACAAAAACGAATAATAAAATGAATGAAAATGACCCGAGAATTAAATTGTATATACCAAGCCACCCCGTTACGTCTCCCCTTTCAGAAATATATAATTTTGGAAATCACCCGACTTACTTAAATGAATGTTTTGTTGGTGATTTGGTCAATTAAATAATCGTCATGCAGTTATTATTTGAAAACTGACCCATGTTATTTGGGTAAATGACATGCCCGATACACAAATGGTTTCATCTGCTCAATTACATAATAGAATGTCCTAAATAGAGTAAATCATTTTTTCAGTTGACCAAAAAGTAAAATAATAAGACAATTATAAAATTGTTGCCATTAAAGGTTATGATATAATGTTCGGCTAATGCAGACATAAAGTTTAACTTTTTTTTTCTTCCTATTTCTTTTATGTTTTCCTTTTATCAAATAATCGTCTCTCTTTATTACCTTACAGTAAGGTTTCAAGTTTCCTTTCGTAATTTCGAAAAAGTTAAAAATACAGAATATTCTATTATATAATTAATACGTGCTATATAAACATTTCATGTTTAATAATTATTATGAGGAATACTAGAGGATATAAAAATTATTAAATGATTTGATATAAAAAAATCGGATGTTAAAATTAGAATTTTATCCGTAAACCAGTTACCTGATCTGAAAATTTAAATTACCCGACTTGACCAAAAATGGTTTCAGGTTATCGATGTTCTGGAACCATTATGGCTGACGCCTTAATTATGAAGAGATATAAGATGTGTTTTTTATTGTAAATAGCACGCCCCAAAAATAAGCATCCTTATATTTATAAATATTCTGAAAATAAGCATCCCTTCAAAAAATTTATAATTTTATTAATAAAAGTAAAAGATTTATTATTAATTTGATTAGTAAAATTATTAAAACTATTAAAACTATTGAATTTACAAATAAAAAAATAAAAAATAATCTAACTACAATGATTCATTAAAATTTGTATTATTATCATCACTAATATCAATAATCTTATTCTCATTTTCTTTATCAGAATTTTCCAAATCATCATTACTAATATTTAGATCATCCAAGACATCTGATATATGACAATTTTTAAAAGAATTAATAATTACCTCATCAGAAATTTGCTCTTATGATCTTTTTATCTATCCATGCTGAAGATTACTCTCAGCTAGGGATGGTAACGGTCGGTTATGGTCAGTCAACGATCGGTCAACGATCAGTCAAAGGCCTTTGACTGACTGACCGGTTAACTGACCGATATTAATTGAGCAGTTGTGACTTAATAGAAAGTTTTAATTTAGCCAAATATTATAATTTTGATTCTTGTTTTTTTAACATTTCTAGCATAGCATTTTTTTTAAACTAATTTGTCATTTTTATAGTGACGCAGCATTAACGCAAACTTTTAATTTTTTTTCAAAATTTCAAAATTTTAATTTATAGCTAATTAAAATAAAATGTTGATTTTGTTAATTTTAATACAAAATATTTTTACTATTTAAAACATGATTATTCAGTCTCAAGTCAATCGGTCAACCGGTCGGTCAGAAGCCTTTGACTGACCGATATCGGTCACAGTTATAACCAGTTATAACTGAACTATGACCATTAGCATCCCTACTCTCAGCACTTAGTCTAGCACTTCCATTAGCCATCTAAAGATGTTATTCTTTATGAAGATTATCTTTAAAAAGTTTGTTGATTATAACATCAAGAGATTTACACATGCTAGTCAATCCAGCTGGAATAACTATTAGATCAAATCCATAATCTTGAAATTTTTCTTAATAGGTTCCTTCAAATATTCTTTAAAGAAATCATAAATCATTATCATTAGAATCCTGAATTTATTACTGTTCATTATATTGTTGAGATAATCTATATATTGCTTCATTAACTTAACATCCATCTATTCGTTTTCTTAAAACTAGACTAAGATATCAGAAGGAATTTTTCTTCATTTTTTCTTGAAAATACATATCAGAAGTAATTTTGTACCATTTATAATATAACAAATTTAGAAATAAATAAATTAATATTAGTTCAAATATATCACTAAATAAATTATTAAAAAAATTATAATTTAACTACCATAAATTTTGCAAAATTCTCATTTGCAATACATTGTCATTAGGTTCATTTTCATTTTAATTTCTAAGTTAAAAGGCTGCGGTAGTTGATTCTACATGTTAGAATTTCTGACCTTAGGATTTTCTTTAAGTCCTACAAATATCTGTTATATTTAAATTAACTAGACAATTTATTACGCTTAGAATTTAAGATATATTTAATTAAATTTGTAATGAAGAACTCAATAACAAAATTAGTGTAGGATATCACAACAAATTCTAGATGAGAGATAATGTTGAAGAGAAAAGTAACTTGTATAGATTTAAATTGATTTTTTTATTTATAATATTGAAACTTATAGAAACTTACAGATAAGTTAATAAACTTACAAAAAAGTTAATTTAGAATTTAAGTAAAAAGTTATTCTATTTATACAAAATAAATTTACTATGACTAACTACTTGATTACGTTATAAACTAACTATTTTAAATAAAAAATAATAGTAAAAAATAATAAAATAAAGATGTAAAATATAAGATAAAAGATAAATAATATAAAATAAAAAAATAAATAAATAAAATGAAGACATTTTAGAATGAAAAATTATCTATTATTATAAGTATAATTAAAATTCACAGTATCAAACAAAACTGGTAGATTTGATCAATCAGGTAAATCATGTAGATCTTTAATATTTTTCTGATTTACCTATAATTGTTAATCATTATTACATATTATTACCTGACAGTTTTCATGTAATATTTTTTGCATTTGTGATAACGTCTATTTTAATGTTGACAATATGTTAAAATAACTGTAAACTGAATTTTTCATTGTCTATTATATGAATCTGAATTGACTTTTCACCTTTCCAATTAATGATGAAATTTCCTATCATATTAAACTATATAGGTGTCTCATAATGTTGCTTAACTCATAGGATTTTTAACCCTAAAATAAATAATAAATTGGTAAAACTTTTTTAATAATTCTTCAATCTATACAAAAAGTTTTTATAAAATTCTTATATTTCTCTATCAAGTCAGTTTATTTTCATAAATGCAGATACCTAATAATTTGATATTTTAAGATTCTCTACTAGTTATTATTATCTTCTTTTATAATATTTAGTATTTTAACTTAAATAATTGTATATGTTATTGCTAGTCCTTACTTTTTTGCTCAATAATTCAATGATATAACTTTTTTTCAGTTTCAGAATAAAAAGCTTTTTGACCAGAACTAATTTGTTTTATGTTTTGATTTATTTCAGTTATCTAATCTAAACTTACTTGTAATATCAAGTTCAAAGTGTATTACCACCTTATTTTTCCATTTTGCTTTATATAATCAATAATTCTTTTTTTGCTTTAGAAAATAAAAGTTATCCTTTAAACTGTAAAGCAGATAAAATTTGTTGTGAACATAAAAAAAAAGTATTAATTTTTAATAAAATATTAAATTTTTAATTTTAATAATATAATAATTATATAAAAAATATAATTTAATATATATTTTATTAACTTTATTAGAAGAAATTTTAAGTTTATTAAGAAGTTTTTAAATAATTCAATTTTTAAAATTAAGTTTTGAAAAAATTATTATAATAATTTTTTATAAATTTTCTTAAAATTTATACATTTGCAAACTAATTAAAATATTTTACTATTAATAAAAATCATAAAATTTCTTAGTAAATTATAAAAATTATAATAATTGAAGTTATTCTTTATAATAAATTTTATAATATTTTATTATGATTAATATTATTAAAAGTAAAATATTAATAAGATAGTCAAAGGTCAATGATAAAATTTTTTGATTTATAATTTTTTTAAAAATTACAAATTTTTAGCTTATAAGTAACCTTAAATTACTTATTATATAATTAAAAAATAAAATTTACTATAAATTTTATATATATTTATAAAATTAATTTAAAAAAAAAATTTGTCATAAAAGTAAATTAGAAAGGAATTTATAGTAAATAAGCAGGCAAATTTGTCTGCAAACCTTTATAATTTAAGAGATAATTAACTTTAATTTCAATTTATTAAATATCAACTGATAAATAGCATCAAAATTTTTTTTATAAATTTATTAAAAGATATATTTTTTATATTAGTAATTTTTTTTTATATAAATATAAAAGCTGTTTATTGATATTTGAGATATTATATAAAAACTTAACAAATTTTTCATTCTTTAAATTTTTAATGATTTTTTTTAATTAAAAATGTGATTGTGAGATAAAGAGATAAAATAAATAGCTGAAAATTTATATACGTAATATTTATATATTTATTAATAAATCTATAAAATTTAAAATAATTTTAATCACTAGTTTTTTATTTATTACATTTTTTTGTAATTTCAATTACTTTTTTTGAGAACTGTATAATACTATCCTTAAAAAAATATTTAATAAAGCTTTTTTTAAATTTTTTAAGATCAAATATATTAGTTAAATAAAATTTATTAAATAACTTTCTAATTTTGAAGATGATAATAATGATAATATATATACATATATGATATATTATGAGCTTAATAATCTCAATAATTTCAATTAAATTTTTATTATTGTTTTTCTTATCTAAATTGTAAATGATATTTATTTGTTTTAAATAGTAAATATTTATTTAAAAAATTAGAAAAAAGAGATTCTTTCTAATAAAATATTTAGTAATACTATTTATGTATAGTTTTATAATGATAAAATATCTATTTAAAATTCATATTATTAATAATTAGTATTAAAAAAGGACTAAATTTATTTTTTACTAAAAATTGAAATTATCATTTATATGGCAATATAAATGAATTATATTATTATAACTGAATTTTTTAGCAAAATAATAATCCAAAATATATTTTATAAAATGTTTGCTATGATTCAAAAAATATGTTCTAAGACAAGTTTTTTTTAATTTTTATACAACTTGAATTTGAATCCTATTGAAAATATATGGGCTATTTTAAAGAGAAAAGTTGAGAGATATATCAAGAATTTGATAGTAAAAAATAAAAAGAGGTTTTATTTATCATAATTCAGTAGAAAATAGGATTAGCTTGTTATATGTTATTTTATTATATCAAAAGTATGTTAAACTAAACTAAGCATGTATTAATGCAGATTACAATAAATAATTCTGTATTAAAATAATAATAATATTATATTATATCTTAAAAAATGTGTGCTATTTTTTTTGCTAGGGACTATATATGTTTTATTTTTAAATTATGATTTAAATATTATAGAAATGAATTATTAAAATAAATAACGTTTAATAATGATTTTACAATACTAAAATATGAGATATAAATTATATTTAGTAAAGAATTCTTCATTTGTTATGAATGTAAAGGCATTCTCAAGTACCTGACTCTATGGATTGGAAATGAAATTGTAATGAATTACTATTTATATGAATAAAATATAGAGGCCTAAACTATCTTTATTTTTATAGAGTTATGTTGATTAACTGAAATTTATCATGATGAAGTATAAAAGAGATCACGCAAGCATTTTCTTCATTTGTATAGGTTTATAGTTTCACAATTATTGTTTTTTTTTTATTAGTTATTTATTCCAAACTTAAGAATGAATTTCTCTCAGTATCTATTAATCACGAAAAGGTTTACATTTTATTAACGCAAGAGTTTATTAAAAGTAAGTAAAATCAAACAAGATATTTCTTAATATGAGTTCGTTCATTATTGTGAATATAACCGAGATCTTATCAAAGCATGTTGGAATTTCAAGTATGATTTGAATTAAGGCATTATTTAAAACAATAAATTTTCCAGAGACGAGGAGAAATAATTGTAATCTTCTTCTAGGTCCACTCCTTTGTCTTCTTTTTCGTTTGCTTGTTCGCCTCGTGGTTCATTCTCTGAGCGCCTTATATAATTGTCAAATATTTCTTGCGGATTATGATATTCTTCTACATAATAAATTATTACTGAAATTTATACTTTGCAAATATATAATGTGCATCAAATCATGGTTCATTGTGAATATCTGCTTTTTAATGACAGGTTGCCTTCAATACAGATAATTTCATAATAATGATAAAATTCCAACCTCTTTCATCTTCTATAGGATCTTCCCATTGATCTTCTAAGCCTTGAAACCAAGAAGGTACCCCACTTGATTTTTTGTAATACATAAAACATAATCTGGTAAATAAAAAAGTAAATGTATCAGAACGTAAAATATGTATATTTTCAAGGTCATTTGTATTTTTTTGGACCCTCACCTGATAATCTGTAGTATTAATAAAATAGGAGAAAACAAGCAGATTATAAAAATAGCAAACGTAATTGTGAATAACGACAATACAGAAATTATAAAATTAATAAGGTAGCGTCTCATTTTGTGAGAAAGTTATTTGAAAAAAAACGGCGTTATGGGTTTTTTTTAAAGTAGTTTTGCTTATTTTTTTTTTTTTTAAAAAAAAAAAAATTAAACTCAATCATGTGCGATGACGATGATTATCTGTATAATAATGTTTCGTCACAAGACCATTAATAATAGCTGAGAGATATCCTGCCTAAAAACTACAGTTATCTTGTATTCTTGAACATATTACTTCTTTGAAAGGTACTGGAGATGTTTCGTTTCACAGACGAAATTAAGTTTAACGCACTTGAAAAGGTAACGCTCAAAATAATTTTCCAATTCTGTAAGCTCTTTAGAATTATCTTTTGCTGAGATACATTTCACAAGATAAACCAAAATTCTTACCCGAATTTGCTTACGAATAATGGGTCATGTCTGCATTAATCATTTTCAGCTAGGGGTATAACAGAAGAAAAAATATTCAGAATACTCTCAAAATGAAATATTTTTGTTCTTAACAATGACCCATTGAATATTTGCAAGAAAGATCATACAAAAAAAAAAGTTCAAATTTGATACTTATTACTACAGAACATAAATATAAGTAAAGCAATTATGTTCAGATAAATTTATACTGGATATACACTATTTTGTTAATATTGAATTCGAAGAATGAGAATTATTTTTCCGTTTTTTTTTCGAAAATCTCTCTTGCATCACGTCTTATTAACGCAGCGTCACTTCTGTCCCGCCAAACCTGGCGCAAATTCATCAAAATTTTTATAAACTGTAATTTATAATTATTGAAATTTTTACTGTGGGAAAAATTGGCAGAGGAGTATGACGTTTAAAAATGTCTTACAATAATTTAAATATATGACTCCGTTTAACCCTAAGGGGAAGGAATTCAGGATGTGTTGCAATAATGTCTAAAATCTCTCATACTTCGGCACGAATTCTGGATGTCCGGAATCTCATAGGGTAGGTGTGAAGATATATTAAACATTCCACGTAATAAATGCGTTTTTTATGATAATAGAACAAAATTTTTCTTTATTAACGTAAATAAATGGGGAATATATATGGAATCAACAACTTTGTCATTTATTCCTTAATAATAGTAAGTACTCAGCCGGTGATGATTTACGCAGTGAATTCAACGTCTCTATTTATTATTCAAGAAAAGATATATTAATTTACACCAAGTTTGGGCTTTAAGTAAGATATTTAGAATTGAAATTTATTGTTTTTTGTAAGTAATATTATAATTATTAAATATTAAATTAGTAGATTTTTCAATCTAATACAGAAAAGAAGATATAATTTTAAAAGAAGGTATTTCAGGAATCCTGATACAAAAGTTTGAAAGGGAGAAGGATCCATTAGTCATATATGCAAATTATTTTGATTGATGATGGTGATCAATCAGAAAACTGTGGACAAAAAAAAAAAATTACACTCCAGATAAAAGTTTAGTAGTTGAATGGAATAAATTTTTTTAAATACAATGTGAGGTTGCAAAAGATCACGAATTTTTTAGTTCAAGTAATCATGATATAGATTTTGTTCAATATAGTGTCAAAATTTATAGAGAATCACAGGGGAGCAGAAATATTAAAATTGACCTATTGAACAGATCTTTAGGACATCTTCATTTACTAATCATAACATGAGCCAACTGGTTATCCCGAATCGGGGTTCGGTGGGGTTTAGAGAGACCTTGCAAAATGTCACCGCACGCAAATGATTTACTAATCCATAAAAGTACTTATTAGATCCCTCCTAATATTCAATAATAGTGTTAATTTGAACATTTTGGTTCTTTCCTTGAGTTTCAGCTTTGACGATTTGTCTCACGTTTAAAGCATATAATTCATATTATTAATTACATTTCTTTAAAATAAAGTGTTATAATGGACTAGTGATTTTAACGGTGTTGGAAACAATCCGAACAATTCGGTTGATATCACAATCGAACCTATGTGAAGACACTTATGCTCAAGTGTATTTGATTTTATATTAGGATCTTCTGGGTCTATTTAAATAAATTTCTAAATCTCACTATGGAGAAGATTATGTATGATAAATAGTAAAGTAATAGAAATAGAAACATAACATTAGCACAGTTACCGCGTCTTAAAATTCCCAATAATGAGATAGGACAAAGAATTTTAATAATATAGCGCGCTTGAATCTTATATCTTCAGGTATAATTTTCTATTCGTTATCATCACCATCAATATTTAAACCTATTAACGCGAAATGTATGAATTAAAATGAATTGGCGGGTGTCATAAGTCACGTCAAATACATAAAAATTTAAAAAGTGCATACCGCCCATTAATGAAGTGCTTAAATGCATATTAACTTGGCAAGAGTCTATAACTAAAAAAATTAAAATAAAATTCAATAAATTTGTAAAATTTCGAATGAAATAACAAATTAAGTTAAAAAAAACGTACTTCCGTAAGCTTCAATGGAAATAGGATCAAGGATATCTAATTGTTTGCTTTTATGAATGTCAAAATTGTAATTCATTAATGTTGGCTTAATATTTGGTATGTATTCATCAGCTTCTTCAAATTTGCTTCTAACCATCGAAACTTTTTGTTGAGATTCTTGAAGTTTCTTTTCGTCATATAAATCATCATTTACCATAGGTCTTATGAATTCACTTGCAATAAACCACAAATCAAATATTTCACTAGTAACCTCCTCAGCGGTTGGTCTCAATTCCGGATTAGCATTCATACATTGAAGAGCCAATTCCTCATAAAAATCAGGCGTATCTTTTCCAAATCCGGGACGTAACCCATTACATATGGATATCGCGAGTTGTCGTTCATTATCAAGTTGATCTTTATAGGGAAGTTGTCCAGATGATATTTCAGCCATTATAACCCCAAAACTGTAAATATCTGAAGCTTTAGAATATGGTTTACCACGTAAAACTTCAGGAGCCACGTATGATAAAACTCCATAAACTTTATCATCGGATTTATTTGCCGGTCCTGTTAATCCAAAATCAGACAAATAATAATCCTTACCCTTCCGCAAAATATTCCCACTATGGAAATCTTTATGACAATAACCTTTTTTATGTAAATTCTCAAGATTTTGAATGATACAAAATAATATGTGAAGTTTATCTTTCCACAACATTTTATCAAAATTATTTGAAAGTACTCTTCGTAAATCCCCAGTATCAGCAAAATCTGTTACCATCAAAAATTCTTTTGTTGTTGGATTTTCCGTTATTCCATAAAATTTTAAAAGCTTGCCTTCTGATGCTTTGCTTAAGGTATAATAAGTTCTCATCTATCAATGATCAAAATAAATAATTCTTTTTTTTTTAGTAAATATCAAAAAAAAATAAAAATAAAAAAAATAAAATATTTACCTCATTTAAATATCCGTCCGAGACGTATTTTGAACCTTTAACATTTTTAAGAGCAACGGTGAAAGGGTCGCTGCGCGTCTTATAAAAGATTCCATCTTGTTCCACAATCGTATTGCATCCATCCACCCAAGTTGCCGAATAAACTTTACCAAAGCCTCCTACACCAATTTCTTTTATATCTTGAAACCCATCAAAATCTATTAGTTCAAGAAATCCTTCAAAATTATCCGCATTGGCTTGTGTTTCTCTGATAAAATTATCAATATTTGGATTTCCACTTGTCCATTCGAATTCAATTAACTCTTTTCTATCGCAAGGTGTACACCAACCTCTTTCTACATTTATTTTGTTACAATGTTTACATATTCCATTCTTTTTGATCTCTCTTTGAACTTCTTGATAATCGGGATTCATCCTCCTGGAAATATTTTTTCAGAAATTTTAGTATTATCGATTTTTTGAACGATTTCCTCTAAAGAAATGTCGGTGTTCATTGCAATTCTTATGAGCTTTGATAAAACCCTTATTTTGCTTTATTTGTTATTTTGCCCCTTAATTGTGTTACCTAATGATTAATAAGTATTAAATTGGTAAAATACAATTAGAATCTTATTTGAATTAGTAATATCGATAGTCTCTTTATAATCTACAAAAATAAAAACTGTGTTGAATAGCTTTGATTTAATACAGTTCAATGAAATTTGAAGTGCTTGTTTTTTTTGACGTTTGGCAAAATTTTCCTAATTGGGAATATATCTGCACTATTATGGCGTAAAATTACTTATTAACATTACTAGAATATTCCAATATAAATAAAAGCCACGATTTCCCGTTTTTTTTTTTTTTTTTTTTTTTTTTTCTTTTTTTTTTTCTTTTAACAAAATGAGTTTCCAAGGATCTGATCCTATAACAATTGTAAGAAATAAAAATATTAAGCAGCCGCTGTCAAGCTCTGTGAAATCATGGGCATCTTCATATTCTCGAAGTCAACAATATAATATTAATCAAGAACTTAATGGCTTATTACAAAGCGAATTTGATCATGAAGGAGAAAACGATCATAATGCTTTGGATCCTTGCAACGAAAGATCTGATATTTTCATTAATGAAAGGACTCCCTTGATTTCTCAACCTGTTATTATTGAGGAATTAGAAGATGCTCAGGATTACAAGAGGTTGACGTATCTTGGAAAATCCACTTTTAATCAAACTGTTTTCAATGCTGTGGTATGACAAAACTTTTTATGTGTTTTTTTTTTCGTTAACAAATAAAAGGAAAGAGATTTCACGAAAATTTTTCATCGTCCTAATTAGAACATATTGATGGGACTTGCGATCTTGTCTTTTCCACTTGCGTTCAAGTATGCGGGATGGTTTTTTGGAATATTAATATTCTTGTTCTGCTTAATACTAACGAATTATACGGCAAAGCTTCTTAAAAAATGTCTCGATATCGATCCTGATTGTCTTACCTATGCCGATCTTGCATCTTTAGCTTTCGGTCAAAAAGGAAAGTTAATCATAGGAGGTTTGTTCACGATGGATTTGTTTAACGCGGCGTAAGTATTATCATGGCCCAAACTTTTTGATGGTATGATTCTTACAAAATTTGATAATATTTTAATAAATAAAATAGAGTTGTTATAATGATTCTCGTTGGTGATTCACTCCATACCCTCTTTCCACGTGTCGATCTGGTGCAGTTGAAATTGATATCATTTTTTATAATAACTCCTTTCACGTGGATGCCCATGCATTTCCTGTCATATGCATCGATATTTGGAATAATTTCAACGTTGTCGGTGGCGGCTGTTATATTAATAGATGGTTTTTCCAAACTCGAACCTCCAGGAAGTATTCTTAATCCAATGGACACATCCTTTTTTCCATCGAATTGGATGACTCTGCCATTGGCATTTGGTCTTATAAACGCTGGGTTTGCAGGTCATGCCGTTTACCCCTCACTTTATCGTGATATGGCAAAACCCGCATTGTATAATCGTATGGTCAATTACAGTTATTTAATCTCAAGTATTGTTTACATTACTGTCGCAGTAAGTGGTTACCTAATGTTTGGACCGGATACCTTACAAGAGGTAAGTTAGAATCTCCTTGGGGTGTTCAATTTTATTCGATGTGAAAAATGTTTCCTTACAAATTAAACTTTTATAGATAACGTTAAATATCATGAAGACCAAGGGATTTAGCGTCCTTCTTAATTCTATCGTGGTTTGGATGATAGTTACCAATCCATTAACTAAATTTCCTCTCGTTATAACCCCGATAAATATAATCTTTGAAGTTGGATTCCTCAGAATACCGTTTGTTTATCAATTTTTCGCGTCAAAGGTTGCAAAAAATTTTTTCACTATAATGTCCAGGACTATATTGTGTTCCTTGGTCATATTTACTGCAATATTTCTTCCAGAATTTGATCGTGCAATGGTAAGTTTGGTGCTTTCTTTTATCAAGAACAAAAAAAAAAAAAAATTCTCGCCTCTTTTGATAGTTTCAAATAAAAAAAAGAAAAAATATCGTAACTTTGTTTTTTAAAAAAAAAAACAAATCTCAATTTTTTAGTCACTACTTGGATCATTATTCTCTTTCCTGATATGTGGAATCTTCCCGATATTATGTCATTTAAAACTGTTTGGTCGTCAATTATCAAATAAAGAACTTGCATGGGATTTGATTCTTTTGGTGATGAGCTCAATAATTGCAATTGTGGGAACTATTTGGACATTTTTCCCTAATGAATGGTTAGATGACAAAAATTAGTCAAAAGATTGATTATACTTGTGTATGTTATTAGATAATAATAGAATCCTAGTATTTTATTGCTTTACATTAAAAATTTGTTGGATAAAAAAAAGAAAAAAAAAAAATTGCAAACTTGCGTTTTACAAATAAATGAGCGATTATTTTTAACAATATACGAACCTTACTTAATATTAAATCTTGAAGGTACTTGTAAATTTCAAGAATTCATGAAAATTAAAGTCATTTCTATCATGACATGAAAGCGTGGTTTCAGATGACACTGTAGTAGTTCAATAGTTACGACTCAACGCTAAAGTCATAAATCTTCTAGGGGAAAAATTTTTAGGAGCAATTTATATTAAACTTTATAATAAAGAAATATTTTTTATTTCCTTACCTACTTAAATTCGTAGAAAAGTGTTTTTTTACTTGTCCTCGTTCAAATATCAAATATATAACGTGTGTTTCAGAATGAACACGATTGAAATAATATTATTAAATATTATTTCCAAATAAAAAAATAGATTCTAAGATTTACTTTTCAATTTCTTTTTGCTATTGTTTAGCTGCACTTGCTTTAACAATGCTAAAATAAGAAAACGCTTCCATATTTTCCTCTAAATAATCCTTCGAATATAAGATAGGAGCGTAAAAGTGTGGATTGCGTAAATGTTAAGTTTCCTCTAATGGTAATTTATTTTTATCACGTCCTGAGCGAAGTCCAGAGAGCGCTGTAAAAATTTCATACAATATTTTTTAATTGTACATCACAGTTATGTAAGAGGTGTTATAACTACGAGCATCATTTGATATTAAAATATTAAATTATACGCTTACGCAATTCAAGTGCCTTCAATTTTCTTCTTCGGAATCACTTTGCTTGGACAATTATTATATTGTAATCAAACTTATCTTTATGGACATATAATATAATTGCTTTGCTATAAAAAATTGTTAAACAAATGTGGATGCATACATGAATTGGAAAAATGAATTGGGATGAAGAAGTATCTATGATGCCAACACTCAATTTAACAAATAGGTCGCTTTATTATGTACTGTATTTATAATTGATGAAATTCAAAACGTGTTAGAGAAGTAATTACGAATGGCATGTATTTTTTTTTTGTATGGTTTATGGTTTACGTTCATTCTTAGTTTCAACTATTTGTCATCTCAAAACTTTCTGAAAGGTACTTATTAATAAAGGCAATTGATTTTTATTTCTTTTATGCGAAAAAGAACTTCCTTCATATTGCTCGTATTTCCAATTACCTAATAAAACTCTTACAATTGTCTTACTTTTTTAATCTGATATACTTCATAGTCTTCTATAAGAAATTTAGATTCAGTATATCTTATCGCGTTTTCATAATAAGATTTCTTACAAAAAATATTTTCAAAATTTTTATTTGGATCACCATAAATCTTGATGTCTTCACCAAACGCTGGACCATCATAAATAGCTCCTAAAATTGCATGATCTATATACTCCTCCTTTATTTTACTATAGATGGCATCTTTTATGTCAAATTTTTTACTTTTAAATGAAAATATAAAGCTCTTTTCGGTGTTGAGCCATTCATTATTAGATGTCCATTTTAAAGGATTAAACCCGCCATAAATTTCATCAGTTCCTTTAATTTTTATAAAAGAGACGGTATCTTCTTTACCATCACATAGCTCATGAAATCTTTTTGGAGTAAATCCATCTCTACTCCCTCGTAAGATCAAGTTGAATTCATAAGGCAAGTATAACTTTTCTCTACCAGGAAATTTTCTTTCGTGTATTGTTACATTATCAATCCATTTTGAAATTAATGAAACTATATCAACATTAATTATTTTCGTATCAACATAACATCTAGGAGGCAAATAACCATTAGGAAGGTTGCTATCAGGATCTAAAAAGTATCTTATTAAATCTTCATAAAGTTCAGAATTTAGTAATTTCTTGTAAGGACGAACTCGTTCTAAAAATTCTTTTGAAGATAAACTAAAAAATCTAACATGAGTCAAAACATTCTTCAAAGTGGTTGCCATTAATTTAAATTCTTCATCCATCCAATTCGATGGATCTTGAATTAACGTGGGATTTCTCGCGAGTCCCCATTTTAATACGGATGACCAAATCTTTAACTCTTCCATTTGTAAATCATTTCTTTTCAATAATGATATTAATGACCTTTCATCAAGGGAGGTAAAATCCAATGATTCGAATATTTTGTTAGGGTAAGTTGTCATAAAATTGATGCAAAATTGTTGTAATTCCGTGAAGCAAACCGATTTTAAACTTGTATTGTGTACCAATTCAAAATTTTGATAAATCCATTCCGACTTTTCCTCAATCAAATAATTTTGTAAGAAATCCACTAATTCTTGCAAATGAAATTCATTTGCCACGAGTAATAATTTAATAATTTCCGAGATGTTATCATGACCATTTAATGAAATGAATCCGCCATAGATATACCTAGTGAAATGAAAAAAAAAAATGTTTTTTCTTTTAAACAATAAAAAATTGTAAAGTCAACATTTGTAAAGTTACCTTAAAATCATTTGAAAGATTTCCGGTGAAATGTTTGAAAATTTCATACGACACAAGCTATCATTCTCACCTTCCTTTTTGGATAAATTTCGTCTGAAATATGGAGAACGATAACTCAATATGATGGCATGCGCACGAAAACTTTTCATATGTAAGTCTTCTCCAACTTCAATAATGACATCATTATATTCATCATCTTCTAAGATTTCAATATAATTCTGACTTAATTTCGAAAAAAACTGTTGAGACATTTTTTTTTTTTTTTTTTTTTTGGAAAAAAAAAAAAAAAAAAAATTTTGGCGCCTTTTTAATGTATGAAATTATCGATTTGACCGTGTAACATTAACTAAATTTGGCGATTGCTTCAAGATTAAATCGATTAAATTCTCCAAGCACAATATATATAATCTAGGAAAAAATGATGACGATTATAAAAAATGGGTCTGAATGATAAAGAGGCTATATATTACCAAATTGAAAATTAGGATATTTGTTTTTTCAATTCAACGGCAGGAATTTACCACTTGTATAGTAATCTCAAAAGTACAGCTTCTCGACAATGAATAGCTTGAGAAATATGAATAGATTCACGTCAAAAATCGTCTTCGTATAGAGAATCAAATATGAACCCTCATTCGTCAAATGCAGTTTTGACGTTAAATCAGATCAATTTTGCAAACTTGAGATTATAAAGGCAAGAAAATATTTTAAATTAAAATGTTGTTTATACAAAGAAATAATTTTCACTTGTTATGAGCAAAACACTGATATTTAATTATTTAGTTTCTTATGCAACATCATAAAATTATTATCTATACATATTATCGTTTAAAATTTAAGTAATAGGAAAACAGTAAAGAAAATATTGGACCAAAATCTTAAGTTTTTTTTAAATATAGTGTAGCAAAATAGACAAGTGCGATTATTACTTTGTTTTGACCTTTTGTTTGGATTTTCTTTTACCTACTTCAATTTGTTGCATTTAATACGATGAGCTGTTAAAAATTGAAACGGCTTCAATAGCATAGAGTAGGGAAAAGGCGGCAATTTCTTGTAGGTTACTTATATATGATTCCTTCTTATAACAGTTCTGAAATTGTTGATAGAAGACTTTAAAAAATAACATCATCATGAGATTTGTTAGGTGGAGTTATTCGAAAAATAAGGATAGATTGTGATTAAGTTCGATAAACATCAAATCAGGTCAAACTAGTGGATTTAGCACAGCCTATGTATGCGAGAGCTTTCTTCGAATTTATTAATAAACATATTAAAAGATCCTCTTTTAAAGTAACTTTTTTACAATCACAGCAGTTTTATTTGTCCCGAGAGGTATTGTATACTAATTACTAATTGTTCTATAATTTGTCTTGTGCAATAGTCAAGCAATGCAGTGCAGATACCTTTATGATTAGAAGTGCAGGCTACTCTGTAATAAACCAATTACTAATTGGATTGCTTTCTAAAGGTATTCTCTGGGTAACAAAGCGGTCTCAGGTAGCACTCGTTAATTTAATAATCGATCAAAATTAACAAATTAAAAAAAAAATTGTCGCATATTATCAGAATTTACTAAGACATATTATTGATGATTGAACAGGATAATAATTTGTGAATAAGTCGAATTTACATTTTTTACATTGTAATTTGAAAGTCTATCTGACATAATAATAATTCGTCGTTTAAAAAGAGATATAAGTTTATAAGTTTCTATTAAAATCAAGTAACGTAATAAATCATATGATCTGAACATGAATGTCATAACCAACATGTAATTTTTATACTTTATTTCAAATTAATGATATTTTACTCTCGAAACTAGTTTAGATTTCAAATGTATTAAAAAAAAGTATTATCTCAAATAACTTGTTTAAGTAAACGTTAAAAACTTCTTACCAACTTCACTAGATCAGATACTGTTTTATTCGTATTTTTTTTGCTTAGGTAAGTATAATATTTAAAAAAATTTTATTCATTGTCACAACAATATATCTGTCGTGTCCGATCTGATAAGGCGCAGCCGCAAAAATTTACCATACAAAAAATGAACACTGCATTTTTATATATAAAAAAAAAATAATTGAAAAACTTTATTCCTTTAAATTTATAACAATTTTCAATAGCAACGTGCAACCATTTTATGAAAATGTGCAAATAAAAAAAAAAAATAATCATTACAAATTTTTTTCTATGATATAAGAAAATGTTTTAAAGCTACCTTTAATGTGTAATTTAACAGTATCACGTTTTGTTGAGGCATAAAAAAAATGCATGCACATAGTTATTATTTTATATTCCGAAAGGGTCGGGTATGTAAAAAGTCGTAACCCGAATCCGACCATTGATTATTTTACATATTAAAATGGCACGCTTCCACGTTACGGATCATATGATTTACTATTATCTCATGATTTGATTTTACTGGCAACGTATATAAATTATATTCTGACGGGTCGGGTCGAGTTGCGGGTCGATAACATAGCGTCCCTAAATTCGAGTCGGGTCAATAATTCCGACTCTTCGGAGCATTAATAATAGAGGTCACAACAAAAATCTATTGTCACGATCGTTTTTCACAAAAATTCCCTAAATTTATGTTTCAGACCCTTTGAACTTATTTATTTTTTTTAAAAAAGTATTAATATGAAACTTACATTCAATTCAATTTTTGGTACTCCTACGTTTGAAAATCTTTATAAAGTTATCTGAAAGGTTATATTAACTTTTTTTTTGTTTACAAATATTTATGCGAATTCATATTGAATTGTTTCAATGATCTGTACAACCTATCAAAGGCGTAACATTTTAAATTTTTAATTAATTTGTAATTACGAATCAAAAGCAATTCATATCTTTGTTACATATTGGTTTTTTTTTTTTTTTTTGTTTGAAATGTACATGACATAAACATCAACCCTTTTTTAATATATCGTATGCAAACCAATAAAATTATTTGAATCTCTTTTGCGCATAAAATCTATGAACTTTAGCATTTGTACGATATTCTTCGACTTCTTGAGCTATTATATCAAACATTTTTTTCAAATTCTGATTCTTTCATATTCATGTAACTATGCATTCCAATGGAAATATGTGCTCTTTTGAAGAGTTTGAAAGCCTTAAATAAATACATAGAGAGAAAAGAAATCGTTTAGAAATTAATAATTTTAATAAATTGATTTTAAAAAAAAAAACAAATATTCTTGTTTTAAGTAATGGCTTTCACTTACGAGTTCTCCAAGGTTATTTCCCCAAAAAGTAATGACGGCTTCTTTAATAAAAACATCGGTTCCCAATTTACCCGTGGATTCCAGATAACCTTTAATATACGGTTTTACATTTAAATTTATCCCTTTAGAAATAAAGCATTGCTTTGTTGCATCCACTAATTTTTTCATTATAGGGCCAACATTTATAAATTCGTAGGCTCCTTCCATTAACTGTACAATAAAGCAATTCTTTAAATGAAATGATTCCTTTTTAAAACAAATAAATTTTACTAGATTTGATTACTCACTTCTATCCAACCACCTTGTTTAACACATCGTACCATATCTTCAATTATAAATGACCAATCGGCCTCTTTCCGTTCTGTAAACATGTTTGCTGAGTAAATGAAATCAAAGGTATTTGGAGGAAAGGGAATTCCATAAAGAGCATCACATTGAATGAATCCCAAGTTTGTAGGACGTGATTCTTGATTTAACATTATCGATGAAATGTCGATCCCGACAAATGTGCAGTTTGGATGTTCGTTGCTCATGTTAAGGAGCCATTCTCCTGATCCACAACCTACATCAAGAACCTTTAAACCACCTGTTTTGAATTGTTTGTCTATAGGAGAAAGATAATTTTTTCCTTCCCAAGTGTAATTTATAACATAATATTGCATTTTCAATCTAATCGTTTCATTTATATCGTTTGGTAAAGGATATTCCAATTCTTTAAACTTCCTATCCCGAAAAGTACAGTTAGATCGTATATTACTTTCCATGATTGAAGGTTTATTTATTTATTTTTTTTAGGGAGATGTGGCTGATTAATTAAGAGGATAACGAGATAAATTTTTTTTTTTTGTTTCCTCCATATTTATGCGTTTATATAAGAAATTTAAATCATTCCGATTGATTATCCCCAAATTTCTTTGTTAAGCCTTTGATCATATATTTGATTGAACCAAAAAGGAGCATAAGGTTTACCATCATAAAGAATCCTTTGTGATATTTAGAAATTTTTCCGAGAATTACAAATTAATTAAAAAAATTAATTATAACTTGTTTGAGTAGCACATGGTTGATCAATTCGTTCATACATTTTTTTATATACAAATTATTATTTTTAGTTCTTTCATATTTTTTTTTCCTTCTCCATTTACTGTAAATTTTTTCTTAGAAGGGATGTTATTTCTTTCTTGTTTATAATTTTTTTTTTAATTTTTTGGATAAAACTTTTGAAAAGAATTTTATGAAGTTTCTAGAATATGTTATTATTTGTTTGAGGCTTATTATAGAATCTTAAATAGTGATTATTTTTAAGTTTAAGCTGTATCGCTCTATTTTGAAGAAATAAAAAAAAAAAATTATTCCAGATACTGTAAATGTTTTTTCTTTAAAATATTGCAAGAATTTTTTAAAACATTATATTTATTCGCGAAAATTTCTACTTCCGCTTCCTTTTTTTTTTTTTTTTAATAAAAATGATATCGAAGACAAAACATGAAATGAAACTGTTATCCCACAATTTTCATGCCGGATTAACTATCAATACCGAGAATTGTTTTGAAACAAGCATCTAGGTTAAGGATTTGGTGATAGATAATTGTGGGACCTTTGCAATAGGGGAAAACCTAAATTTGTACATATTCTGACCTAGTGTTCCGAAAGGGCCGGGTCATTTGACCCGACTCGTGTTTATCAATATTTTGACACGAGTCCTATATTCAACCCCGACCCGTCGGGTCAAATATTTTGATGATCTTAGAATTAAAATGTTTAGGTTACGTGATTTTTAATTTCTAAATAACTTTATTTGTGATTTGTGTATAAAAATGAGTGAGGCTGAGAAAATACTCTTGGAAAGCGACCTTCTCTAAGAAGTGAACTTTTTACTAGAGAACTTTTGAAGAAAAAAGAACTTCCACAATGCAAAAACTCATCGAGTGGTTAAGAGCTTAAAAACTGCCCGTAAGTATTTTTACCCGTAAGTATTTTTATTTCTTTTAGAAAAAAAAAATTTCTTAAATATTTAAATAAGGGTAAATTTATCCTGTTCCGTAACTGTTTTTATCACGTGATATTTACTTTTAAAATGTTTATTTATACATGGGTACAGTTTAAAAGCCTATACCCCAGGATGCCCTTTAATAAAAGAAAAATTTCTACCCGTATCAGTGACAAATATATTTGTATTTGTCACCAGTGTCACTCCCCTTCGCCTTTAGTTTTTACTATTTATTTCAGGGATGCTTTTATAAAAAATTCAATATATAGTAAATCTAATCTCTTAAAATTTTAGGGATAAAATATAGCTTCACAAGATTGGTGATTTCAACACAATAAATCTTTAGCATTATTTAGAACCTAATCATCCAGATAAAATCCAAAAAAGCAAAGAATTTAATAGTTAAAGCCCAAAATACATTATATGAATTTATAAACTATACAACATTCCCATTTAAAATATGTTAATAAATAATACATAAAATGGAAAGATGAATATTAAAAATAATTAATTTTTTTTTAAGTTTACACAAAAAGAATTTTGTAAGTTTGTCATTAAATGGGTGATTGATAATGATTAACTATTTCAATATACTGGTCTCATTAGCAGATACATAAAAAATAATATATTAAAAAGTTTTAAAGTAAAACAAAAAAAAAATGAGTGAATTGTTTCAGGTAATTTTAAATATATATATGAAATATTTTTAAAAAATTATTTTTTAATTTATTAAATGTATCAGATTTAATCTGAAAAAAACTTCTATAATTTTTATAAAAATTTGTTATGAATTTAGAATTTTTAGAAAAGGTAAATAAATTGTTTTTTATATTTATATAAACTTGAAATAAAACTAATAAATCATTATAATTTTAACAGATTTTTGCAGTTACTAGTGATAATACTTTAAATAATATTACCTGTATGAAATATTTAGAAAATATTTGTCAAAAAAAAATATTTTCTTTAATACTATTAATTCTTATTGCTTATATCTCACTTATATAATAAATTTAGATAAATCTAATTATAACATTCTGTTACATGTCTTATTTATAACATCCAAAATTTTATCTAATCAAAATTTAAGATCAGGTGTAATGTCAATAATTTAGCAAATCAAAACAAAAGATCAGTTGTGTCATGAAAATAAAAATTTTTTTAAAAAATTTCAAAAAACTATTTGTAACTGAAAATTTTATCTATGAAACTATCTTTAATATATTAAGTAAAAGTTTTCTAAATTAAATTTTACATTTAATAATCTTGTTTATAAAATATTTAATAAAATAATTTATTATTAAAAACAATAAAAAAGGGTGTTACAAATAAGTCATATAACAGAATGTTATAAATACATTTTTCTAAATTTAATTATACAAAAAATTTTAAAGTAAGTTAATGTTAGTAAAATACAAATTAAAAATAATATTATAGTTAATATAGATTTAACTATAAATGTTAGAAAAATAATTCTCAAGGTAGATTGATTTTTCATATTTCTTTAAATTTTAAATTATTATAATATTAATTTTATATTATAATTATTAGTTTTGTAAGCTTATAATAAAATAAAATCATCATCATAATACTAAGAAAGGTTTATATATTATATTAAAGCTACTATTTTTAAAGATCTTAACCTTATCTTAAATATTAAAATGTGCTAAAACTTTATAATATACTTAATTTTGCATTTATGATATAAGAAATTAGAGAATCTATTATAATAAATACATTTACTTTTTTTATCTATTAATATAATATTATTTTTTTATATTATAAATAATAAATGTAATAATAATTTTAAATAAAAGCTTAGAAATTATAAAATTATTAATAATGAAAGAAATAAAATAAAAGAGATTATTTCTATTTTAAAAGTAAAGAAATTGACAAGTAAAACCAAATTTTATTGATAAATTTAATTTTCATAATTAATTAAAAAATTTTTTATTTTATATTATAAATATTTGTATAAATTATTAAAATACTTTTAACTGCAAAATATTCTATGCTTTTTTTTCTATACTAATATATAATTATTTAATAAATGAAATTGAAGCATATTATGAAAATTTAAATAGTTCTAATGATATAATAATTGTGTTAAAATAAAATTAGAGAAACTTAAGTTATATTATAAAAAATCAGATAAAACTATTATATATATAATTACTATTAATAAAAAATAAAAAATAGTAAAATTTTTTTTATAAACTGAATGATAATATAGATAATTTTATAGTATTTAATTTACAGTTTAAGTTGGATTCCTATAAAAATAATAGGTAAAAATAAAATTTTATTTGTTATACAAAAAAAACAGTTTTAATGTTTATAATACTAATTATATATCAAATAATATTAATATAGAAATTAATGATAATAATGATAATAATAAATTTTTAAATAAAAATTTTTAGTAAAAGAAAATTTATTAAAAAATGAAGTAAAAATGTATTTAAAAAATCCTCAAGCAGATTGAAATTAAGTTATTCTAATATAGTAAAAAGTATATATTTAATAATAATTAATATATTTATTTAATTTTACTAATTTATTAATAAATATACAGTCAACTCTTTCTACAACGAATTTTGATATAACGAATTTTACAATACAACGGATTTTCATTGTCGGACAGATTTTTAAATATAAAAAAACCCTTACTATACCGAATTTAGTAATTAAAAATTCGTACTACGTTTAACGAATT